>VMRN01000059.1:1894224-2148335 GCA_010277015.1 Poeciliopsis turrubarensis
ATTATTATTATTATTATTATTATTATTATTATTATTATTATTATTATATCATAGCATAATAATAAGACAAAAACTCTTAAAAAATACGGCTAATGAAATTGAGGCTGCTCTGCAGGCACACTCCATCACACGTGCACTTGGCTGTAGATTGTAGGCGTAATAAATACAAATCCATGTGTCTTATGTCATGCAGACAGAGGTCAAAACGAAAAGGGGAGAGGCGGCGCAAAGGTCAGACTCCACAGCAGTATAACTACACAGCATGGAGACTCTGAAAATCCAAACATGAGTGTGATGAGAGGCAAGTCTGAGGAGATGAACCAAAACGGCATATCACAGCATCCTCTGGACATGGCAGCTGCCCCTGAGCCAGAGCTGCTGTGCATATTTGGGACCGGGGACCTAGGGCGCTCACTGGGCCTCCGTCTGCTCCAGTCTGGCTATGGAGTTGTGTATGGCAGCAGAAGACCACACAGCTGTGGCCCTTTGCCGCAGGGAGCTCAGGTATACATCACTGGAGCTGGAGCTTTTCTCTCAAAAACTGTAGAATGGAGACAAACATGTGATGTATGTAATTATGTAATGAAATATGTACTGAAGAGCTGAATACATGTTTTGTACAGGTGACGACCCATGAAGAAGCAGCCCAATCCTCTAACCTGATCTTTATTTGTGTTCACCGTGAACATTATGACTTCTTGACAACATTGGAGCATCATCTTAAAGGGAAGGTAAATAAACACAAACTAACAATATGGTTTGATTGTTTATATCCAGTGGCTATCAAATGCATTCACTCTCCTTGATTTTTATTGATTTTAGAACTGAAATGATCAACAAAATGTGGCTTTTTTCTAAAGCAAACCTTCTAAATGTATTTTGTTTTGAAGGTATTGGTGGATCTCAGTAACAACCTGAAGAAAGGCATATACCCAGAATCCAATGCTGCTTACTTGCAGAGGTAACAATCAATAGAAAAAAATGCAGAAGAAAAATGAATACATTTTAGGATTGTACATTGTTATACAGTAGTTAGCCCTATTGCTAAGCAAATAATGTAAGTTTAGATTCTTTTATCCATTACATGGCCTTTGCTTACTCTTTGTAAAACTTCAGTCTGACCTCCATGTTGCACGGCATCCTTGGCATTTAAACTTATTCAGTCTCTTTCTGACTTTACAGACATGGACTTTCATGTGACATTTTAGTTTTTGGAGACTTGCTTGAGCATTTTATGTTCTGCTCTCAGGTTATGGTGGTTAAACGTGGGCATGCTGGCAATTGCTCACAATGTCCTTTACATGCACCTCGAAGTGAAAATGAGATTTGAGATTCTTTTAAACCTTTTTCAAATTCCTTGCTACATTCATAGGCTGACATAATCTTCTTTATGAAGTCCTCAGTCTGCTCTTTTAATCACATCATGGTGTTCCCTTGCGAATCAAAAGTCAGGAACAAAAACTGTCTGTGGTTTAAACAGGGCAGGCCTCCATCACAATGCCACGTAGGGATGTTGTAATGTAACCGTTTTCACCTGATGTGATATACGTTTGTGTGGGATTTTAGACAATTTATGTGGGAAAAACGTGGGGGTGTCCTAATGTATCCCTCACTTGAAATGATAAGAAATGATGTTCAAAATTTGTTATTATGTTAGAAAAACATTGAAAGATTCAAGGATTTCAAAGCATGCCCTTTATTTACCAGACTACAACTTTCAGGGAAAATATGAAAGTGCTAAGACAGAGTTCTTTTGAAACCAATGAAAGTAAAATGTGCTTTGCCGTTCAGGCTGGTTCCCAGTGCTGCTGTGGTGAAAGGTCTTAACACGCTGTCTGCCTGGGCCCTGCAGAATGGACTTTTAGCAGGAAAACAGGTAAGAAGTAAGTAATCTTTTAGAGATTGTCAGAGGGATCAAGGCAAAACAACACTAGGAAGCTGCTAGGCATTAAGAAACACTTTAGCTGACAGGAAGGAAAGATACAAAGACAGAGCAGTAAAAGGGAGGAGATTACCAGCTTGATCTGTTCATGATGAGAAACACTTGACATCAAACCTGGAAACAGTGCCTGCTTTCATCACTTATTGTACATTGGGAAAAGTGCCTCTCAGAATTGTAAACATAAAAAAGATTACTTCGTCATACACTGTGCACAACCTGGAAATGGAATTTATTTCATTTGCTTTCCTGCTGATAACTGATTGCATCAACTTTCCATCTGAGGAGTAAAGAAAATAAGGACACTGTAAAAAACAAAAGAAAAAAAAACACACACACACACACACGCAAACACACCTTATTATGTTAGAAAGTTGAAAGCCCAGTGTTTATTGCAACCTTCATTTCAGTTTGCTTCAAGAGAAACACAAACATGCCGGAACCTCTGGAGACCAAACCTGAATCTGCCTCAAATCCTCTTTAGCACAAACATTTTTTCACAAGTGTACACACACACATAAACACACGCCCACATGCAGACACACACACGCAGACACACACCATCGCTCACACCTCTGCAGAACTCTATTTCTTTGAAAACAGGTAAAGAACACAAGACGTGTCTCCAAATGTCTTTCTTACGGCACAGGTAGTCACAGTATGTATTCATGCACACATACATGCTTGTAAATGTGCACTATTCCCTGGCCAGCAATTTGATTAGATCCACAGCGGGGCTGTGGCGCTGTCACATTTACATTCAGATGGAGATTTAGTCTGTCGGCCGTCCCCTGCTGTTACTGGTGCAGTAATGTAGGCAGACATGGCTGACTGCCCAGTCCACTTATACACACACCTGGGGAAAAGTGCTCTATCCTTCCGACTCTCACACACGCCTGTCAGACTGCTCTCTCCAGTGCTCTGCAGTGCTCAGTTTCTTACAAACAACTTAATCATCTTATCCCAGAGCTGAGAGGTAAAAATGATAAGTGATCTAGAAAGATCTAGAAACAGCATTAAATCCCGAGTACAGATGACTCGGACATATGAAGGTGACGTGTGTCTTTACAGAGTCAAACAATACTAAGTAGTTTAAGCTCAAAAATTACTGATACAAGACTGGCAGATAAACAAAAGGAGGGTTAGTCCTGAGACAGATTTTATTTGTAGGGTATGTTCTAGGTTTTACTCTAAACAGATCAACAGCAAATAATCAAAATGGAAAAAAACAATAAAAACATTTTTACCGTCATTTAGAGTTAAATAGAAAACAATCTATTTATGTTGATAGCATGATTTGGTATAATGAATATTAGTAATGTTGATTGGATATAGTTGCACTTGAGAGTGTTTGTTGTATTTGCTCTAGTATTCCTTTGTTTAATTATTAGCTCTGCTACTATTGTTAATTCAAGTTAATGAGATCAGATTAAAATATGCTAAGAAACCCACTATTTATGCATTTTTGGCTAAACTTTGATTGCGATTGTTAAAGTTTAGGAATGTTCAACCTCGCATACCGATTAGGAAAGTGGAATTTCCTGCAGATTTGATGCCAATTCAGACAGCCATTTGGAGCTTTCTTATCTTCTAGCGCTAACAATAAATATTTATTTATAGCAAGATGGAAGAAAAGACTCAGCCAAAACAAAAATGCACTAGAGCTGGTTTTAATTTATATCCACTTTGTCTGGATAATTTCACTCTTTTGACATGATGCTTATTGACATCATGTGTTTAATCAACAGTTTTTGAAGTACAGGTTCATAGTGTCACATCATGTAGGTTGATCACATTTGTTGTTTTTTATTTTTGGTTATGTTTGTCCTTCATATTTGGAAGAGTTATTATGCAATATGCTTCCTTTTTGATCTTTCTTATTTTGCTGAAACATCGAATTTCCCCTTTGTTGGACCAGAAAGGCTTTCTATTTCATACTGGATAGTTTCATTAAACTCACTGAATTAAAAAAAGTCTTAAATTTGATCTAATTTTAACATTTCTTGTCAAGAAAAACAACAATAACAACTGCATAATAAGACATATACACATCTCAGACATTTTTATGAATATATTAGCATCTAAATCTGAACAAATTAAACATGTATGATCACGTTAAGTTTTAATATATTTGTTGCAACACAAACATAATTAAAATAAGCAATAAATCGCCTGTTATTAATATTGAACCTTGTAAATTGTTACAAATGATTAATCATTTTGAAATCTTTTCAGATGCTTTCAGTGACATTTGATCAAACACACAGAATCTGTTCAGATATTGCGCATTAAAGAAATTCGTGAGAATAAAACTGTAAGAGCTGATAATACTTCTCTTTAAATTCTTGCCGACAACATCTTCCAAATACTTTTCCTTCTGCGTATTTCTGAAGTTACCTAAACTGTGTGCAGGTCTTCCTGTGTGGAGAAAGTGGAGAAGCAAAGCAGGCAGTAGCACACCTGGCTACCAAACTGGGCCTCACTGTTCTGGATAAAGGCTCTCTGTCAGCAGCGAGAGAGTTGGAGGACTTCCCCCTGAAATTGTTCCCGGAGTGGAGGCTGCCTTTGTCCATCGCTGTTGGCCTCACTGCTTTCTTCTTCTTCTACCTGCTCATTAGAGATGTTATCTACGCTTATGTTGAAAAGAAAAATGATATCTCATATCGAATCATGGTGTCCCTGGCCAACAAGGTCATGAGTTGTCCTTGATATCAAGTCTTTTCTGGAATAATATCTTTATTTTTTTCTTAAAGGGTGTTTTGTGAAATTGTGTTCTAGGTGTTTCCGATTGTGGCACTTGTCATGCTGTCTCTCTGTTACCTTCCTGGTGCGATTGCTGCTTTTTTTCAACTCTGCAGAGGGACCAAATACAGGTCGGATCATCACACAAATAACAATAAAATAATAAAAATGTATTGTTTTAACAATGTGGTATATTGTAGAAATGTTGTAGAAATGTAATGTTAAATTAAATCGCATTTGCCTTTGGTTTTTCTTTCTCCAGGCGTTTCCCTAACTGGCTGGACCACTGGATGCTCTGCAGGAAGCAGATGGGTCTTGTTGCACTTGGCTATGCTTTTCTGCATGCCATCTATACATTCATCATTCCTATTCGCTATTCTGTCAGGCACAAACTCATTTCAGGGGTGGTGGATGAGGTACAGCAAGCTGGTCCAAACCAGTTATAATGTTTTTAACAGTCAGGCACAAAGAATAACACGTCATAAAACTTGCATTGATCCTTTCTTTCTTCCTTTGCCTCTTTGTTTCTTTCTCTCTTTCTCAGATGAAGAAAAATAAAACCACCCCATTTTACTTTGATTATACTGAGGCGTGGGGCACAGACTCTTTTATATCACTGGGAATCCTGGGATTTTTCCTTTTTGTCCTGTTAGGACTAACATCCTTGCCCTCTGTGGGCGGATCCCTCAGCTGGAGAGAATTCAACTTTATTCAGGTCAGAGCTCTGTTGGAAATGTGAATGCGTGTGTGAGTGTACTTCACCTTTTCGAGTACGGACATTATCAGACAGGTGGAGTAAATCAATCAGCAGAAAAGATCTTTAAGCACCTTTGTAGAGGGTTATATTTTGAGTTTCCAACTTCTTTTACGATAGCAATTAAAATTCTCCAAAAGCAGTAGCTGGCTCTCGTTTCCCAGAGTGAAAGCCTGGTGGACTTTTGCCTGGGATTTTAAATGTTAAGTTATTCATTAAATAGAATTATGATACCTGGTGTAATTCCCAGCAGGGACATTGTTAATACAGGTCACGAGCCTATTTATGTAAAGGTCAGATCCATAAGTAGACACCAGAATGAGGCCCACAGAAAGACGCATAGGTCAAAATAATCCTTATGATCTGGCGAAAAGAGTTGTGAAAAACATTACACTTGAGATGGCAATTTTCAACAAATATTTATTGAAGATGTGGTTTGTGTGACTCAAAGGTTGTATGCATTTTGGAGGGATTTGATGTTTCAAACAGATTAAGTGAGATATGCCCTGATCATCATTAAATCAATATTAATAATTTGTTTGTGCTGTTTAAGCTCATCGTAACTAAATGTGGATGTGAAATCGTGCAGCCAAAAACTAAAACTCTGAATGGAAGCAGGTTGTCCAAGTAATTCACAAAATTGAGCTTCAAATAAGGCCAGGAGCGTTATGTAAAATTTGTCATTGTGAAATGAATTAATGTGCATTTTCAGCCCCTTTTAGCACTTGATGATTCTATCAATAGAAAAAAAACAAGTTTACATGCAACTATAAATCTCTAGGAAAAATAACACTAAAATGATTCATTCATTAAATGAAAGAGTCTGAAGCAAATTCATTTTTGCAAAAAATCCTGTTAATCTACACGTAAAGCCATCTACATTTACAACTCATTATATTTGTTACACAAATGTTGCAGCAACACCCTGATAATGACATTTTTTTCATCTCATCTTACACTCTCCTTGGCATGCTAAATGCTTGAAGTGGCTGACGCTGCAACAGAGTCTAGCCTCTTTTCTTATTTATGCAGCTGATAACTGTCTGACCACTGGGAGGCGCTCAGACTCTTTGTAGAACATGTCATAATAATGATTAAACACATTTTAGATATGCCAATATGCATGGAAAACTTAACTTTGACACCAGCTTCACTATGGATTACTGAATAATTTAATGGAAATAATAAATAATGCACAATAATAAACAATGATTGAAGTGCCCCTTCATTTTACCAAAAACTGATCTTTATGCTCTCTTTTTTTGAAAAGGCAAAACATTGTTTTCAAGGATAGATTTTTGTTTAAATAAATTAAATCATCTTTGACACAATTTCTTCACTTGCCAATTATTTTGGCCTATTATAATATATTTTTAATGGTTCAATCTGTTACTGTTTCATCTTCAGGATAGAACAAGTTGTGCAGAAGGCACTGGCTCATATTCTATTGTATCCAATGGTCGTCTAATCATCTTGGCCTCAAATTTAACAGTGTTATGCTAATATTATGATTGTCCCCTATTGGTTAAACAATTATTTGCTTACAATCTCCTTGCTTAACTTCTTGAGTTAAACAAAAACAATGTCAGACTTCCCTCCCACTGCAGTTGTTTTCAGCATGGTGAAGTGAGTGAATCTTCATCAGTGTGGACAGAGCATGCTTTAAAATTAGATTAGAAAGGGTTATTACTAGGTTATTGCTGCATTTGTGGAGCACTTCAGTATTTCTTCTGTAGCACTGGTACATATGTAAAGTATATATAATAATATATAGAATGAAATCTTTAAGATGTGACACTCACGCTATGGAGTCTTTTGAGATGTAGAAATAATTGGTGCAAGATTGGCAATAAAGTGCTGTAAACATTTGGATGGCTAAATATTAAGGGACAGTTTCAGGTTATACACATACTTTTAGCAGACATGCATCTGGTATAATAAATGCAGACAAGAAACACACATTAACCTTAGTAAATTTTAGAATGTGACTAATATATTTTTCTTGAATTGAGGAAATGAGTAAGCAAAGACAAATGCAACTTTGCAAAAATATAAAAAAACAAATCTGACATTTTCAAAAATAAATTGTCTCTAGAATTGCAAGAACATTTCTTTTTTTTTTTTTCTTTCTGGGCTTCTATTGAGCCATAAATCTATAAGTTATAATGTTTTCATCAAAAGCAGGCTGTTGTAGAAGTAAAGCTACTGTAAAAATAACCAGAAAATGAGAAATAGTGTTGTTAAAAAGCTTTGTATTTTATGGTATAGATTTTTGTACATATTTCTAACACAAAATCTTTATAAAACCCAAGAGTAACTTTTGACTTGGGCAAAAAATTCCACATACCTTGTAACACATGCGACTCCAATTTTTTTAAGTCTTAGTATTTTTAAGTCTTAGTATTTTTAAGTCTTAGTATTTTTAAGTCTTAGTATAAGCACTTAATGTAGTCTAATAGCGGGATAATCTAGAGCTGGGAAAAAAATATGGAAGAGTCTGATTTGAGAAGCAGCCTCTAGAAAAAAAAATCATGTTTGATATTTATGTAATGGTCATTAGGATAGCTTATGGTGATATTTTTTCTATCTTAGATCGATTAAATATCTGTGACTTGTTGCTCAGAAAAAAACATATTTCAGGAAAAACTTGCCAGAAAATATCACAAAATGGAATGAATTACATTAAATTAATAGAGATTATGTTGAATAGGGATGAAAATAATAATAATAAAAAAAATCTTTAGTTTTCCAATAGTCATCGTAGCTAAAGCAAAGTATGTGAAAATTATTTTTTTCTGATTAAAGTGTTATCTTTCTTTAATCATAATACATTGAATTTTAAAAGTATGGTAATTGTAGCTGTTTCGCAGACCTGTTTTGTATTAACCTTAATGTGAAGTTTATTTTAAATCATTTATTCATTTAGTTAGATAAAAACATGACTTTTACTACCTTTAAACTCCAGTTTCATACATGTAACCTTACACTTTTGATTGTTGTGGTCTCTCTGTCATCATGTTAGTGAAAACATCTGCATTCTGAAATGTCCAACTCGACTTGCAATGTTTTAAGTAAAGCCTTTATTTGTGCTATTTTTCAGTCTAAACTAGGACATCTCACGCTGTTCATTTGCACGGCTCACGGCTACATCTATGGCTGGAATAAATTTATTCAAGCCTCAACCTACAAATGGTACACGCCTCCAGGCTACATGCTCTGTCTGATCGTACCTTCTGTGGTGTTGCTGCTCAAGTTACTTCTTCTTCTTCCTTGTGTGGACCGCACCCTCACCCGAATTCGACAAGGCTGGGAAAGGACTCAGCTAAAGCAGATGGATCCAATAAAAACCACAAACCTCTAAACTTTGTCCTCAAAAGGCAGAGTATGCAATCTATTAATTCACGTCTTAAATTAGCGACATACACTCATTGCTGGAAAATGTTTTCAATGTGTAAAAAGTTTTATGTTTTATGTGATAACAAGTAATAAATTACCATAGTTAGATGTTAAACAAACAAAACAAATTTGGCAATTTTCACTTTCTTGGGGAGTGTATCTTTTATCCGCTTTAGAAAAAAAAGAATTAGAAAAAAAGGAATCCAAACAAAGTAGGTAATGGTATTATGAACAAGCAGAACTGTTAGTTTCCTGTTTTATTTTAAGCATTCTTCTCTAAGAAAATTAATAAATATGTGTTCTTATCCAACGTCAGATTTTTTTACCATATTTTCCGGACTATAAGTCGCTCCGGAGTATAAGTCGCACCACCCATAAAATGCATAATAAAGAACAACTTGAGAACGTGCCTGGTATGTGAACATAACATATTAAGAGTTATTTAGATAACTATAGCATAAATAACATGCTAACAAGTTTATCAAACCATCTCTCCAAATCACTAAACGCAATGAAACCTTCGTCCTCAATGTCACTTGTAAACAACTTTGTTAACTCCGAACCCTCTTGCGTTCAGTGTGAAAATAACATGTGATATGATATAATGATGTGTTAATTTTCACACATAAGTTGCTCCGGAGTATAGCCAAACTATGAAGAAACTGCGACTTATAGTCCGGAAAATACGGTAGTAGTTAATGTGGGGAAGGTTATTGATTAGCTGCTCTGATTAGATAACATTGAGGCAAATAAAGTTTTGACTTTTGCATCTGTTATGGAGTTTGCCTTTACTTCTTTCTCTTTTAACGTCTTCTATCTGCTTACACTCACATGCTGCAGCTTCCATAACCATGTTTAAGTGTGACTGCTGCCAGTCATATGTAAACAGACTGAAACTGATTAGACTACGCTTTAGGGAGGGTACAGATTGCAGAGAAAAATAAACGGTAAACTTGCGCTTCAATCTTGGCCTCACTTGGTGGCATCCCTAAGATGTGCTAAGTGTTGCCGAGCGCTGGACACTGAATGTATCTCTGTATCTGTTCCATTTGTATGACATCAATGGCTTGTAACATTTGATAATTTTTTGGCATGACAGCCTGTTTTTATATAGAACCAATTCTCATTGTTTTTTAAGGTAATTTACACTGTGGGGTTCTGGTCGGGTCCTGAAATTGGTTAACAAACCTGGTGGAGACAAAAATTAATTAACTCCAACACATCCGAGGTGTGGGAGAAAAACACGCTGGTTTTGTTTGTTACCTGGATGGTTACCTGCCTCGTCACAAGAGCAGAGGTCTGTCTGATGAAGGAGAGGAAAGAAGACATGATGCTTGCAGTGGCTTTGTCTACCTACATTGTCCAAAGACGATCCTCGAGGGTTGGCATCATGCATGTTTCAGTTCTCTCCCTGGTTCAACACACTTGGATCAAATGGTGGCTAATTAAAAAGCCTAAGTAGAACACTGACATGTTCTGTACCAGGTTGGTGCCACCAGCTGGTACAGAACTAAAACATGCAGGATTCGAACCTTCTGGTTCGACTTTGGACACCACTGGGCTAGTGCATTCATGACATAGAAGTACTGGGGCACGACGTGTGTGTTGCAGAGGAGGAGAAGCCTTGGGACCGAATAAATGAAAGATTAGCAACTGATAAAAATGTACAACATGGCTTGTAGACAAAAGTTGGTCCAAGTCTAATGACTCAGAGGGAGAAGAGGAGAGGCAGGAACAAAGAGTATCTGTTGTTAAGGGTACAAAGTCTGGAGTAAGAAGAATTTTTCCTTTTCATTTATGCCCACAGCTTCCCTTTTACTCAGTCATCTTGTTATCATGCATCTAGAAAATATTATCAGAGCACACAATCTGTAGTCCCTCACACCCTCTCGCATTGTTATGTTCTCTCATTACCGAGGAAACTTCTGTTGATATTGGCCTACTTCCTGGTGTCAGGAAGCTATCTGCTTTGTTTGTGTATGCGTGTGCGTGTGTGTGTCAGTGCCTTAGATAAAGTTCTTCTAATATGTCCTTGGGAAAGAATTACAATGTGGCGACATGCAGAAACACTGTGAAACAAGCTCACATACACACTTTATTGTTATCTGCTTCAGTTTATAAGCCTGACAAATTCATAAAACCTTCAAGGACCATAAATGTTCAGCTCTGTATGAATATAAACAGCTTGGATAACATTCAATGAAGGGTTCTCCCGATAGACGTCTGCGAAATATGAAACTATATGTTGAGTAAAGTTTCAAAGGCAAAAGTCACAGTTTTATAAAATTATTTTGGAGATTTTTTGATTAAACCAGTTCTTACATAATTTTTATTAAAAAAAAAATGTTAGCACTTCTTTTTCAAACAAAATTTAAACAAAAGTAGAAAATATGCAAGAAGTTTTGAAAGAACAAATGGCTAACCTTAGTATTTAGAAAAAAGGCTCAGCAGTGCATTTTGAGGGCTTTCAGTTTATTGTAGGATTTAATGCATTATGGCCTAGCATGTCATTGTATGCAAACTGAATCTCAAATAAGTGCTTCTTGGTGTCTGCTGAAATAGACCTACAGTAGTCTCAATCTCAGTCAGCTGAGACAGGAGTTGCCCCCCATTACATCAGGAAGCTGTTCCGTGATCACAAGGGGTTTTTTCAGAGTTCCCAGGCAGCACAGGGTGCTTAATTGATTCAACGGGAATGTCAAAAGAGAGGTGTGTGAGGTGAGAAGTGTTACTGCTGCAGCCCCTCTCTGGGCAGCCTAATTTATCGTGAAGGTCCCTTGGAACTTGCAAGTAGGCTACACTGTTGCCAGAGCAGTTTGTGCAAGGTTACACATCCAACACCGAAGAGTTCAGTCTGTTCAGAAATGTATCATTTTAAATAACTGCTGTAACACTCAATGAATTACAATATGTGTTCTGAGGTGGCATGTTTGTCAGATTGAAAGTACCTTTTAAACATTTTTGAACTGAGCTATTAAAATACTTTTTAAATAATATTCTAATTTATTAGTCCAACATAGCTGGGTTGGTAGCAACTGTAAGAATCTAGATAATTTCAAAAAACATTATACTTTTCTTTTCACGCATTTACAGCTTTGGCAAACATGGCTCTACAATGAAGGTTACAGACTTGAGTTTTCAGACGTGTATTATGACTGAAGAAGATCAGATCACTGATCCTCGGGCCTTTGGTTTAATCCCTCTTTATAAAAATATATCCATCCATTCATCCATCCGTCCGTCCATCCATCCATCCAGCCATCCGTCTATTCAGCCAGCCAGCATCTGTACCTGCTTACCCTGGGAGTAAGCAGATGGGACTGGTGTCCATATCCATCTACCACTGGGCAAGAAGCAGGTTATGCACCTCAGACAGGTTTCCACTCCATCATAGCCTAAAAACACGCTGCAGTGGAGTGGCTATCATTGGATTACCACATTGACACAAGTTTTGAACGAAGGAGCTTCCAGTGCTGCAGTGGAGGCTGTGATGAACTGTCAAACTTAGATTCAAAGATTGTGGAGTTTGTATCCAGGGGAACTGGGCTGGAGACAGAGAGAGTGTCTGATCAAACTTGTGGAAGAACTTCTCCAGATTATTTACTCACCCTAAATTTCAGCCTGGGAGTTTGTTTATGACCTGAAATTATTTTCAGGCTCTACCAAACTCCTCTAACGTTTCTCTGGTGCAGCAACACACATCACAATGAAGAGATGGTTTGTAGAGTCTAAAAAAGCTCTGATAATAATGGCCGCCTGTTCTTAATCTAATTTCAGCCATATCAGAAATCTTCTTGGGCATTTTCTTTGCTTGATGCATGACTGAAATAGATTAATACATTTTCTACAACCACAGAATGTGTCTTGCAACACAGTTATTTACAAACTGATACTTGGTGCATCAGTTAAAGTGAAAAAATCTCAGTGCCAGCTTAAGCAATTACAGGAGGCCCTTACTTGTTTTCTTCACTTTCTTTTGACAGGTGGTGTCGAACATCAAGGCTGATTCTCTTAAGATCCAAATTGACTGTTTTCATCAAAACGTCTTTCTTTTTTCTATTTTTGTGCCTCTAGTGACCTTCTTTTGACACTAGGCCTCTACTATAGTGGCCTAATTGATGGGGAATACACATCGCAAAAGTCAAAGGGTGAGACCTCTCTCTTTTTCCATGGGTCACGTGTTTCACCCCTACACCACTGCCACACCCAATCAAAACATCTTTGATGTTATCAAAACTTGTTCTTTACCTTTTCCAACAGATCATGTGTTTTTCTCCATGTAATTAGATATGAACTGTGGTAACTGCAGCCAGTTATCAAGTTTTTTTTTTTTTTTTTCAATTTATAAAGAACACTTAGAGATATATATTGGAGTATCAATGTGAAATAATCTTTGAAACTCTATGCTTCTCTTTTGGTATTTTAGAACGATGAGCACACAGTTCCTTTATTCTGTAATAGTCTGCTCGCTATTACATCCAAACCATACATTTCCCTTCAAAGAACTGCTCTATAGGTCAAGGTAAATGTCCCATACAAAGCAAACTTAATGACATGTCTTCTGTTTAAGCCATTTTCCTGACAAAAAGGTTGTTGGAATCAGGAATTTTGAGGTCTTCACATGCAAAGCACGTTGTCTACTGCTGAGATACATCTCCTCCTCACTTCATTTTAGCATCTCATTAGGCCCTTGTGAGGAAAATCTTGTCATAATTACCATGTAAAGTCTTGAATAGCCCAGAAACCTGTCAGCGAATTTGACTTTTGACCAGCAATTCTAATCAGCTCATCTGTGAGCAAGAGTGAACAAGATTTAAAGAAATTCCCTCTGGGTATTTTGTGAAAGTGTATTTTTCAATGATACACAAAATGGCAGACAAATGCATTGACAAATTTATAGCAGAATATCACAATGCCTTCAATCGTGACTGTGTTTGGCACAAACTAAAAAAAATACGCTCTTTTTTTAAATGTTGAGAACTCAACTTTAAATGATGAGAAGAGCAAACATTTCTAATGCACATTTTCAAGATGAGCTATGTGTTGAGAGGTTCTTCTGTGTCCTTCTCCAAACAGCGGTTAAACTGTGATCATTCAGTACACCCACTCATACTGGCGAGGACATTGACCTTCTGAGGATCCAACTGATCCCATCTTCTTTAACTGCATGAGTTTGTTGTTAATGTAGTTCCACTCAATGTGTCTTTCACAAAGGTTAATGTTACCAAGCCTTGGGTGAAATCAGACTTGTAAAATCTTTAAAACATCAACTTGACAGTTTCAACAACAGAATAAATAAGAGAAATGCAAGAAAATCTAAATGATGTTTTGCACAAAATGAAACAAAAAAACTAGGGAAGGGCAAAAGTTAAACTTGTGTTATGGTCGCTTCAGCTATACTGTATTTTTTCAAGTATGAAAAGGGAAAATTATTACTGTGCCATTTGTTCTTAAGGAGATCAGCGCCATGCAGCCAAGTACATGTGTCAATGTGTGCATGTTTTTACCTCATCCGTGACTTCAGAAGTACGGTTGTTTAATCTAGCTAGTCACAAATAATCTAAATATCCAGCAACCATAAGGAAGAGCGCAAGCGCTGTCAGGACTCTCTTCTTTCAGTGGACTTTGATTATCTGAAGATACCATGAGAACAGTAAAAAGTGAGTGAATATATTCAGCAAACCTACATATTCACTATTATAATTTAAACTGAGCTTGTCCATAACATCAGATGAAATTATACAGCATACACATGATGTATGTAAGTACTTTTATTAGACTGATACATATGTATTTAAACTACAGATCATCACACTGTGTAAATCAAAAAGAGCTGTTTGGTTATCTCCTGAAAAAATAACAATTGTAGGAAGATAACAGCTCTCTGTTTTCCTCACTAGACATTTAAGCAAAGAGTAAAATTAACAGACAGTAATTTTACTTAATATTCTAAAATGATTTGCATACATAGGATTATTTACTCACCATGACATATCAAATGGTTGAAATGGGGGATTTGATGATGAACTTGGAACTTTGTTCTGAGTAATTAACCTTTGGGTATTTAAATGATTAATTATCATTAAATTGTTTTTATTTTAGTTTTCAGGGACATTTTTTTTTTGGAAGAAAGAAATAAACTGACAATTCTTAATTCTTTTATTTTAGGATTTTTAAAATAAAAACGGTCAGATTTTTGAACACCTGTCTTGAAAGTAGCTATTAGAACCAAACAAACAAATACATAAACTCATAATGACATCCTATATTCAGTTACAAATTGAATCCAAAATATTTTTTTTGTAAAATATTCAGTATTGAATCTCGAATAAAATTTAAAAGACATTACTAAAGATTTTGACATGTGACAAAATGATTAGTCCAATGAATTAAACATATTTATCATGTTGAAATATAAAGAATATTGTAATTTTTGATCATAACATACAATATACAACTTATTGTGTCCTATATAAATTTATAGAAAGGATGATTTACTGACAAGTCTGTTTATTCTCGATCAGCACCCTTCCTATAATCTGGAATTCAAGTGAATTCCAGTTCAACACATTTCCTTTTGCATAACCAAACCCCTTCGCATATTTCCAGATCTCACAGGGTGAAAGCTTGTAATCCCACATATGGAGATCTGACATCATGCCGACAAATGATTGTTTGGCATCAAAACCACCACCGTGTGAATCTTGCTCCTGTAAGCAGAGAAAAAGACACAATAATGAAACTCACAAGCATCTACTACCCTCCAAGCTGCAACAGTGGGCATTGTATAAACATTTTGGGGGCATTTATGGTGATGCAGAGGTTTAATTAAACATACATCTCAATACTTTGTATGCTGATTAAAGTAGGATAAGGAATAGATGCATCCATCATTATTAGACTACATAAGCAGGAAATATTTGACAACTTAAATATCTGAAAATGACACTAATAAGAATAGATTAAAGATGATATGTAATCTAAAATATTATAGTAGCGATTTTGAACTACCTATAAATCCACTGTTGGGTGAGTAGGTTTAAGTATTGCTACAAATCTCCAATAAGACATGATGAGCCCCACTTGCGGTTTTGTATTTAATTTAAAACTTTGAGGCAATAAAAACAAATACATGTTTGAATGTAAGCACCATAAATAACTTAGGAAGTTTTGGGGAACATATTTCTATCCTAGTTATACAAGCTGGTTCTTATTCCTGCAGTAGAAACAGGCATGATAAGAAATGCTCCTTTAGAAATTATCCTGGTTTTGGAAAATGTTCCTGCTGTTAAAATGAACCTTTTTATGTCGACTTGTAATCATATTGTGTGTCCAAATTCTAAATCCTGAAACACAATTTATTAAGTGGGGCAGATTATCTTAGGCTTGTCTTTGCCTATTATCTGAGTTATTACAAACTATATATAGCTATAGGGAAGAAAACAGAAGTATTTCCGGCTGAAACTGTTTTTCCCAGAGCTTGTTTTTATAAATTTCTGCTTAGCAGTTTTGCACACAGCCAGCCTCAAGCTCTTAGTAGAAAGGTTAGTTTAAGCTAAGCCACCACCAGTTTTAATATGTGGCTAACTTTGATTTAATCATAAACTTGATACAATTTTGGATATTTTTCATAATGAATCAATATTTCTGCATTTACAGTGTTTAAAACACACCTGTCCTAAAGCAATTATAATTGGTCCATTGATATCGGAGCCAGAGCTGGTAAATTTCCTGCTTGAAGGCTTTCCATCCACCCACAGCTGCACCAAGCCAGACGCAGAATCCCATGTTGCACAAACTGATTGCCATTGGTTCAGTTTGAGGTCCTGTCCTTCAAAGGTTGCGACCGTGTTCCTTATATACATTTGAAAAGAATCTAACTTGGCCAAATTGTAAAACAAAAAGGCATTATCAAAAGAGGGTAGAGCCAACGAGAAAAGGGCGTGATCTCTTTTGAGGTCTGTAAAGAACCTGTATTGAAGCAAAAGACATGAAGAATTTAGTTTTAGTTTTAGACATTCATACACTCTGTGGATTGCTTTATTTTTTTTAACAAATTCTAAACATCAATATCAATATTTACCTGAAACAGACAGTCACAGCCCGTAAATTTTGTCTTGATGTTGTCAACCTAACATGTGCTGTGTTGGTTTCTTGCGGGAAGGAGAACATCTTCTCTGAAAGATCTTTAAAACAAAGGAGTGATTAGAGAAATTTAAATTTAAAAATCAAAAAGCCTTTAAAGTTATTTATAGTTCATGTTAAACCATTGTCCACTTGGAAACTGGATCTAATCTCATCACTGAACTTACAAGAACTATTATGTTAAGCTAAGTGATTTCAACTTGTTTATAATTTTTTTTACATTTGATTTATTTTTATTTCATTTTAGATGAACTAACTTGTGTGAGTCACATTGAAAGTTATAAAGCAGCTTAACCCTTTGAACTGGAACCAGATGGTTGACTTTTTCTCATCACGATAAATCATTCAAACATTAAAAACGCTGAAAACATATATTTGGATATTTTTTGTTTTGTTTTTTGGTTGTTTTTTTTTTTTAGCCTAAAACAATATTTTGATTGCATGAACTCGATTACATCAAAACTGCTTTGTCAAGATCTGCCTTCTTGTTGATGAATCAACAAGAAAATAGAAAAAAAATATGTAACATAGTCAAAGTCACTTCACAATCCTAATTTGCTTCACTCTAAAGTTAAAAAAGCAAAGCACAACTTTGATATTGTTGAACATCACTTTACAGTGTTTGAAGAACTGAGTGTAAAATGTCATTTATGCATCCAGTGGGAAATCATGAGTTGTGATTATTCCCATCAACTAATGATCTACTTAAACTCATGTGATATCATAACGTGAGGTCAAGTAATAAAGTCAGGACAGTCAACCTTTATCTTTCTGTAACTTATCCAGCATTTTATCACAGTCAAAGCACAACATGATTTAATTATTTCACGTTTATTACAGATCACAAACTAACCAAAGTCCAAATCAGGCACCTGCACCGGTGAAATGGAAAACACTCCTGTGAGTGTTTTCATATGACGTTTACTCACAATTTCATTTCAGGACTGTAAAAAAATATATACTCCTGGCTTGAATGGTCAAGTCAACCAGCTAGCAGACCTTCATGTTTGCTACTGGTAAATCTGAAACATAAAACCTAAATGTTGCTAATTGAAAAGATAGCAACAAAATTTTACCAGGATTTTTTTACAAATGTATTTTACTGCTATCAGGCATAAAAATAAGTAGTTAGAACAACTACTTCACTTGCTATGATATAAACCTTTAATCTATATTCTTATATTGTTAAAAATTCAATAATTGTTTTTTCTTACTTTGAGGAACGGCAGCACATGATGCCACCAACAGTAGCAAGAGCAGCATCTGATACAAAAAAAACAACAAAATAAAATAAACAAAAAACACACAATACATGTCACAAAGAATTAACAGTCATGATTCTCTCAATAACTTGTAGAAAATAATGACTTATTCAAGCTTTTCACTATCCATGGTTGTCATGAATCCTTAGTCCTTTTTGTATGTTAGATTTTAAATAAAAACTGTCTCACTATGTAAAGTTTGGCGCATCTTACCTTGGATGTTTATTCTGGATGTTGTGGGAGAAATTATTGGATTGTCATTTTTATACTGTAGATGGTGGTAGAAAATCGTATTTTATTGGTTTCCTTGGTGTTCCTGCCCATCTGACCTACCTTGTATGTAAATTAGTGGCAGATAAAGGATACCATTGAATTTATTTAGAAAGACCTCATAAACAACATTAATTGAATAAAATAGCGTTTTAAAGACGGTTGCCAGTGGAATTACATGTCAAATTTCTCGTATGACTGAATATTTCAGTTTGGATATTTTAACTCTTCTTTTTTTGGTCTTATTTTTTCATCAATTTCACTTATCTAAGTTAATAAGTTATTTGAGTTATCTTTTTACAGTTAAATGGAAGGGATGTAATAATTACTTTCTTGTTTTGTTGTGATGCTTTATCAATTTGGACTTTCACCTGTTTTTTCCTTTTATTGATTTCTTATTTTCATTATGTTTCCTTGTTGTACTTTATTCCCTCTGTTGGTTCAGTTTCTTGCTTCAAGGCAAAAGTTCTACCAACTGCGCCACTGTGCAGCTCCCCATGTTTTACCCACTGACAGAAAATATATTTTTAGTTCTTCCTCATCAGTATTATAATTCCTAATATTTTTTAAATATATATATTTTCAAATACAGAATTTCTAAACTTTATTCTGTAGTACTGATGTGTACATCTTTTCCAGTCTGTCTAAATTAAGTATTAAAGGTATCTTAACCTTTAGGTATTCGATCCTAAGCTGTGCCATCATTTAAGTGTTTACTATATTTTAGGTTTCAAGGGCAATTTGTCATTGAAGAAAGAATCAACAAATATAGTTTTAATTATTTAGTTGGGAAATGTATTTATTTTTATTTAAATGATCGGCATTTTGAACATCCATCTTCAAAGTTTGTACAATAACACAAACAAATACACAATGAGTTTAAATCAAGTAAATAAACTGATTGCTTGATTGACTGAATGATCAGAAAGGTAAGAATTAGTGTAGTTGTGATGATTTGATTACTCTATGAACAGTTAGAATAATTTTTGTGCTTCATAACATATTTCTTTTTTCTAACACAAAATTTACCAATTATTGTGGGTTATATACATTTAAAGAAAGATGATTTATTAACAAGATTTCTGTTTATTCTTGATCAGCACCCTTCCTATAATCTGAAATTCCAGTGAATTCCAGTTCAACACGTTTCCATTTGCGTAGCCCCGGTCATTCATGTATTTCTGGAGATCTGACATCACGCCAACAAATGATTGTCTGACATCAAAGCCACCAGAAAGTGAATTTTGTTCCTGTATGAAAAAGAAACACAATAGTAAAATAGATACAAAAGTCAAACAGCACAATTACAGAAACTGGATATTCTACATACAAGTTATATCCTGAGAAAAAATATTTTTGATTTTCATTAAAGTTTAACAACAAGGATGGATTTCAGTCTTTGTCTTTACAATAAATTGAATATAAAAAAAAGCAGCAACATAATTGGAAGCATCCAGTGCAGGGTATATAAACAGAAAACCCTATTTAGGCTTTAAAATCTAAAAAGTTAAAAACGCATCTGTCCTAAAACGATGGTAACTGGTCCATTGATATTGGATTTACTGCTTAACTTCCTGGTTGAAGGCCCTCCATTCAACCATTCAAACCTGATGCAGCATCCCATGTCCCACAAACCGAATGCCATTTGTTCAGCTTGAAGTCCAGTCCTTCAAACCTTGGTTCTGTGTCTCTGACACCCACTTCAAAATAATTAAAGTGTTTGTAAAAAAGAAAACCTTTGTCAAAAGAGGGTACTGCCAAAGAAAAAAGAGCATGTTCTCTTTTGAGGTCAGTAAAGAACCTGCATCGAGGCAAAAAACAAAAGAATTTTGTTTTTGTTTTAGTTTTAGACATCCATAATCTCTGCAGATAAATGTATTTGTTTTAACAAATTTTAAACATCAATATTTACCTGAAACAGACAGTCACAGCATTGAAATTTTGTCCTGATGTTGTCACCCTAAGTGTGGTCTGTAAAACAAATGAGACATTAAAGAAATGTAAATACATGCATTGTTTTTCAAAAGGTATTTAAAGTGATGAAAACTTTCCAAAATAAATGTTTATGGTTCTGAATAACTTATTTTCCTCTTGGAAATTAGGCTTTACGCTCATAGCTGAACTGACAACATCTCCAGATATTTAAGAAGTTAAACTAGGTAAATTCATCTTGTTGTAGATTTGTTCACCTTTTAATTACTTTTACTTTAATTATTCTAACTTGGGTGAGTCAAATCAAAAGCTACACATTACATCAAGACTGCTATGTCAAGATTGACATGACGTGAAAATTAAAAAAAATAAATATAAAGTATAAGTGAGCTATTTGAAATGACTTAATGATGCTTTTCAAGCAATCCTTGAAAAGCAAAAGTCAAGCACAACTTTCACAACAATATTGTTGAACACTTTGTTACAGGTGATACAATACACTGCAGGAAGATCAGGACAGTCAACTTTTCTTCTTATGTAGATAATCAAGCATTTTGTTGGAG
The DNA here is from genome assembly GCA_010277015.1 of Poeciliopsis turrubarensis. Classification (NCBI taxonomy): domain Eukaryota; kingdom Metazoa; phylum Chordata; class Actinopteri; order Cyprinodontiformes; family Poeciliidae; genus Poeciliopsis; species Poeciliopsis turrubarensis. The sequence goes on from VMRN01000059.1 coordinate 1,915,228, forward strand.
TTGAACCACAATTTTTTGTGTTTATTATGGATCAAAAACGAACTCAAAGTCTACCACTAGTTCGATGGAAAAGACTCCTGTGAGTGTTTTCATATGACGTTTACTCACAATTTTATTTCAGGATTTTTACAAAAATCCACTCTATGCTGGAATGGTCAAGTCGACCAGCTACATGTTATTTCACTGGCAAATCTGAAACGTAAAAGCTAAATGTCGATAACTGAAGAGACAGCAACACAATTTTAAAGTCTTCATGTGCCGTTCTACAGTTGTATAGGAGCAAACTTGATCTGAGAAATTTGCTCTCACATAAACCAAAGCAACAAAAAATATCAGCCTCCTCATTCTGGATCCAGACTCGACCAACAGGACTATGCATTGTCCCTGTCATTAGTTCAAAATTAAGTCATCAAATATTACAACAAATATGACTTTTAAGTAAGACATTCTAGACCAATTAAACAAATGGGTAATGGAGACATAAATTTGTCTAGGGAATTAAAAAATACAAAATGAAAATTAGACACATTTCAGTGTTAATTTTGTAATGTTTAATTTAATGGTTGTTCATTTTTCTGTGCCTGACCAAATCAGTAATTTATTTTCAAATTTTGGAAAAAGTTTTTTCTAACTCGTCTGCATCAGGTATATTAGCTTTTGAAACATTGTGACTCTAAGTAAATATTCACTTTTTCAAAACTTCGCTTAAATTTCATAATAATCAAAGTCCAAATGTAAACATGGTGTTTACATTTGTTAAATATTTGCTCACAAGCTCACCCATTACATTAGTTAAAGCAATAACATCAATGTTGTTAAATTAATATCTTTGGAATGAGAACTCTGTGTAATATGGTGAACAATCATTAAACAGACATATTAGAAATGTTTTTAGTATTTGCCTAAAGTAAAATATTCCTGCATCACAAAAGCACTTGCATGAAAACTAAAAAATCTAAATGTTTACATTGCCAATTTTGTTTTACAAATACTATTTTTTTATTATCATGAAACACTGACATTAATTTATTTAGCAATTCATGTCTTAGTTTCACCTGCTGTGAATGGATAAACACTCACAGTGCACAGCCAGTCACATGCACAAGTCTGCGTTTGTGTGCAGAGCCACAAATACAGACTTATTTGTCTGGGTTGTTGTGAATGATTTGTGACATCTTTATTTTAAATGTAAAAATATAAAATATTGAATATGAATTTACAATTTACTTCAGTAATAATTACATTGAAATTATTCATTGGTTGTAAATTTTTTTTTTTTCCATTTACTTTCAAACTGTGAATAAGATGCCACTTTGTCAGGGTTAGCACAGACAGCAATGAGCTAAAGGTTTGTTTGGTAACAGCGCTCTGAAAAGTGTTTTTGGCTGTTGTTCAGCTAATGCCAGTTTTGTGACCAACTCAGTTTACTAAATTTATCCAGCTCAATATGTGATGATCATCCAACTCAATTCATTAACTTCATACGACTCAGTTTACTAAGTTTATTACTCACATTGTACTTAAGATACAGCTCGAACTTAAACTACTTTACACATAAGTTTTATAATGTTATTTTAGTTGTAAAGAAATTACTATAGTGGAACCAACTTAATTGAATTGCTTCAATTGGTAACAAATAATTCAATCAACTTAAACCATCTTAATAAATTAAGTTCCAAGCAGCAGAAATCTTGTTATCATGAATCCAAATCAATCCAGGGTGTTTTCCGCTGAGTGTGTCCTCACAGGACGAGAGGGCTTTCCTGTGCTCAGTCTTCTCATTAAGAAAATTTGACATTAGACCAGTTAACCAGATCAATAATTTGTAAATTCAGAGGAATGATCAGCATTGTGCAAAGAGAGGCTCCAAAACAGCAGCACAACAGCCAGCTTCTTTAGTAATAACCATTTCCTGGTTATTAATAATCAGAGATGTCAACAACAACATATCTGTACTAAATAAATTCTTTATTGGTCTTCTGCAATATTTTAAGTAGATGAGAAACAGGATTTGGGGTCCTCACAAGCTATAAACCAGTATAATACAAACAAACAGATAGAAATGCTTGAAAGTTGCCTCTGTAATGAATTTTACAAATTTTACTTTTAATAACTAAAATAAATACACTTTTTGATAAAATTCAAATTTATTGAGACGTGCTCTATTATGCCTTCTCACTGAACACATTTCTGATCTACTCTTGAGTTACACGCTCAGAATCTGTTCAAAATCAACAGCTAACCAGGCCAGACTTTGGAACTATGACCCACTATGTTTTCCACTGCAACATCAAATGGCTTATTTTATGTTTTGCCATTTATATTATTTTGCTTCTAAAAGCAGTTTAGTATTTCTTGTTTAGAACATTGTTTAGATTTATTTACTTCTAGATTATTTTTGTAAGAAACATTGACTGTCAAACTTTTTCAGACTCTCTTTTTGCTTAAGAATCACTTTGTCAAACCTTTACTTAGATTTCATTAGAAGCAAAGTGCAAATTTAAGTGTTTTCCTGTTTCTTTTATTCAAAACTTTGTTCAGATTTGTCTTCTTGGTTTTCATATTTTCTTTGTTTACTATGGTTGTTCATTTGTGATGCTTTCTAAATAAATGTTAAAAACACATTTATTTAAAATAAAAGTAGTGATATAAAAGTCAACTTCAAGAGTCAACCTTAAATTCAGGGACAACAAACCTGATAAAAATGTCTACATATATGTACACATTAAGGTTGTAATTTCTATATGTTTGTGCTCATGCAAAAATATATAGAACACAGCTATGTGTACGAGATTAAAGCTTTATTTTTGCTACGATGAAAATAATTCACATTGTTCATCTTTTTCTAATGTGCAACAGCTCAAACAAACATGCTGAATATAGTTGTCCTGCCATTTTTGGACAATGTTTCATTATAAAAGGGGAAGAAAAAGGATAACTTGTGGGGGAAATTAGGATTATAAAAGAACTTTGTGAAAAATAAACAAACAACAATAAAAAAAAACCCTGAAATGTTTAAAAAATGTCATTTGAGGTCAGATTCAATAAGGGTGACTGTAAATGCATGAGTTGCTGTGGTGATCAAATTGTTCTAAAATGGGTTAGTAACAAACAGTGACTTTATTTTCAGACAACACTTTGTCTACAATCTGATAATTCAGAGCCCTCCAGTTCAACACATTCCCTGGCGTGAAGTTTCGTTCATCCACATAATTCTGGATCTCACAGCCAGAAAGGACGTAATCCCACATGTGGACATCAGACATCATCCCGACGAAAGACTGCTTCAAGTCAAACCCGCCACCATGGCTGTCCTGCTCCTGTTGGAAATGCAGAGTTTTAATGTTTTGGGGTTTTTTTAATGATAGAGAAATAGAAAAAAAACACATTCATGAAATAAATAAATAAAATGTTACCTATTTGGTTTTATTACTTATTGAATAAAGGCTAGATTTACATTGTCTTATGCAGAGGTTTTTACTGATTTCGGGTCAAGTTACTGCTTGTTTGACATTTTAAAATTGTGTATATCACGGTGGTCTATGTTAAGGCCACTGTGTAATTTGTGTGATACAGTATGATATGATACATTTAATCCAATGGTATTTTGGATTAAAACAACCCTCCACATCCTTGTTAAAATGGTAGATTTGAGAGTATAATTTCACTTGCAAACTCAAGGTGTGATCTCCTGTACAGTCAAGAAATCACTTCAACGGAACATGTCTGACAAGATGGAGGTTTTTGTCTGAGTTTTGATAATTATGGTTATTACTGACCAAAATGGTGGCAGAGAGAGTATCCATACCCTCTCTGTCACCCCTGCTCTTATTATGTAATATAAATTTCAAAACATTTCCTTTCTCAGTATTGAAGTTCCTTGTTTTTTCTGAACTGGACTCTTCTTTTCTCCTCATGCTGGTTTCATGTTCTCATTATGCTGAAACTGCAAGTCTTTATTTTGACATTACTAAAGCTCTTCAGCTCACTTTTCTTCCTCTGTTCTGGCTATTCTTGATTCCAACTAAAAACCAAACATCAAGCAAGTTAAAAGATCTCATTTTTGTCCCATTATTTAAAGAATATTTGTGATATTGAGATTTGATATTTGTGATTCTGGAGAGACAAAAACAATGTATTGCAATTTGGAACAACCTCAAACTACAGTGAGAATCATTGTCCTCAAACAGAGAAAACATCTGTCGCAATTCTTCCCAGAATTGACCAGCCTACTAATCTTCTCCAAAAGCAAATTGACAATTCAATGATGAGGTCATACATTGAGTAAGAACAGCATCTAATGCCCTGCAGGCATGATTTGCTTCAGTCAAGGTTAGTATTGAGAATTCAATAATAGTAAAGAGATTGGGCAACAATGGCCTCTATGGGAGAGTTTTAAGGTCAAAACCACCAATTGTCATGAAAATATACTATATTGACAATCTAAAGCATTTCACTGTGATAAAGCCAGGTTGCATAGTTTTGGTATCATATGGAAATCTTCTCAACACAGAAAGACAAAGTGACAAATTATAAATCATCTGCTTATATTTTATCATTTTACCCAAGTCTACCCAGTTTAACCTAAATTTACCCAACTTTAATTCTGTTTTGTGTCACGTTTGTTTTTATGTTTGTCAACCTGGAAAAAAAATGACAAAGTGATTCATAGATTGCTAAAAATGACAGGTGTTTGTTACATTCTTCAATGAATAAAGGAAATTTTACCTGTCCCACAACAATATTGACAGGTCCACTTATGTTCGACCCAGAGATTGTGAATTTTCTGATGGAAGGCTGTCCATTGAACCACAGTTGTGTCAGTCCAGTCGCAGAGTCCCAGGTGGTGCAGATAGAGTGCCACGTGTTGGGCTTGTAGTCCCGGCCTGCGTATTCAGACCTTTTGTTCTGAATGTGTGCCTCCATTTCTTTATTGGCGTTATCCCAGAAAATCAAAAAGTCATTGGGACTACTGGGTGTGGACAAGGAGAACAGCATGTGGTCTCTCTTGAGGTCTGTAAATGATCTGTTACATTGATAGACATAAAGCATTGGAGAATGTATCTCACTCACAAGGATGAAGAATGTTCTTCTACATAATTGATATTTAAAGATACAGTACCTGTGGCAAACAGTTACGGCACTAAAATTTATTTTTAATGGGTTAAGCTGCACATGAGCTCTGTTGGTTTCCTGTGGAAAGGTGAACATCTTACCAGAAAGATCTGAAAACATAAAATGTATACATATTTCCTTATTTTATTCACAAATACCTTTGAATACCTGATTTGCACATGTCAAATACAGTCTGATCTTTTGAAAGTAATGGGAAATAGGAAGAGACATTTGTAATATCTTTCAGGTACCACAATGTAAAGAATGACTTAATGGCAAACCATGTACATTATGCATGATGCAAAGGCAAAAGCAGTTTACAAATTACTAAAGTTTTATTTTGTTTTTACTTTTGTTTTTTGTTTTTTTTGCTGGTTTTCTTTTTTCTTAGAATTACTTTAAATGGCAGATTAAAACAGCGTTGCTGTTTTTGTTTCCCAGGAAGTACAAAATAACAAATAAAATTTCCATTTTGTTAAAGTTATTGTATGTTATGCTTGACCTTCCAATGAAATTACAAAAGGGAATCAAGATTGCAAAAACTGACACACTTAATAGTTAAGTTAATCCTTTCAAGTAGTTATTCCATCTTCTTTAGTCTTCTTTAATTATAATTATATATCTATATATATACATGAAGTACCTTGCATTAGGGCAGCACAAGCTGTCGACATCACAAGGAGAAGCAGCACCTTCATCTGATTAAAGAATAAAATTAACATTACAGACAAGTTTTCATCACACAAATCTGAAAGTTAAAGTTTCCTTTGAATTTTGTCAATAAACCACACAACAAGAAATGGTAAATATGGACAATGATTAATTTTCTGCTGAATTTGAATTCATGCTCTCACCTTAAAACCTGTGCAGTGACTGTGTTGACATCAATGGGTCGAGTCAATGTTTCTATCCACATCCTCCCTATTTCAACAAGTCCGAACGTTTTTACTGTGAACTTCCTTAAATCAGTTCTTCTTTTCTGAAGAAATCTTAACCTCTTGTTTAATACACACAAACTATGGGCTGCTTACATTGATGTCGAAATAGTTCGTGCACATCCAGGAAATGTGTAAAATGTGGCAAAAAAGACATATTGTTCTTTCTCTTTTTTTTTAAGTCCCACAGCACAGATGTTAACAGTAGATTCTATATTTTTGTAGTTTTGGTGCTTGACTTTTGTTTACATGCTACACAGTTTTAAGTGTGAACATCCCTTCGGGGCTTTCTGCTGCAAAGCTTTTCCTTGCAGGAACATTTTGCAGCAGAAAACTTCTTGTCAGTGATCAATCACGTAATACTTTTTGGGCAAAAACAGAATAGACAAATTCCTCCTGAATGCAGAAAGAAAAGAATATGTGAAAGAATGTCACAGCTTGTGTACATCATGGTGTTCCATTGAGACCAATGTCACACAGCTGATTCACATTTCTACAGAAATACCATCTAAAATCCTTAAACTTTATGAAGCTTCCTACTGTCCTGCAGTAAATTAAAAGTGGAGAAAATACTTCTCATTTGGTGGAGGGTGAAAACAATAATCAGATTCACATTAAGATTAGATGCAGGCCATTTCAACATCTATCCAGGACAAATTAAATTATTGGATGAAATAATCAGATAAAATAATCTTGGACTCCTTGTTTAATGTGTGGGTGAGTAGGTGATAACTATTGAAATTAATTACAAAACTTTTAAGATCACAGAAGAAGGACACTACAATCTTAACTTTGAATGTAAACTAAAGAGAAGGGATTTCCTTTGTGAATTTTTCTAAAACTTTGGTACCAGCAAGTTTGGAGTCTCCATGGGACTTGTTATCAAAAAGAAAGAAGATAAAGAGAAGCGTAGTAAACTAATCAGGATTCATTTGTTATAGAATAGATGGAAGTTAAGGAAACTGAGTTAGGGAGTGTGATCTGATTATTGACCCAGGAACAGGACAATAATATTGTAATATTATTGTCTACTGGACCAGATCATTTAATTGCTCATCATAGGGGGAATAATTTGAGTTATCTATTACGGTTCTAGACTGTGTTTTACTTCCATCAAACCACAGAAAGCAAGATGCCACAGTTAACTCTTCAAGTCTAAGAGCGAATTTGGACGATCACGTTTCTCTGCTGAGGGAGAAAAGCACCAGACACAAGTCTATGCAACACACGCTTTTCTCATTTATTAATAGACACAACAAAGCTTTTATAAGGACAGATAGTTACAGTTTACCTCTCCCTCACATCACATAAAGCATTCAGTTAGGCTGGTGTCTCATACTCAATATATACCAGTGCTTGGCTCACCGGAGAATGTGAGTGGGTGGGGGTTCGGTGTTATTCTTTGCCATGAAAAGAAGCAACAACAACAACAACAAAAAAAAACAATAAAAAGAGCAATGATTTAATGTCAGGCACTGTTTTGTGATTGGGACTTTTTGTAAGTCATGGTATTAATTTAACAGTTTAAGTAAGTTGCTTTATTCTCTACCATCACTTTTTCTACTGTCTCATAATCCAGAGCCGCCCAGTTCAGCACGTTTCCTGGAGTGAAGTTTCGTTCATCCACATATTTCTGGATCTCACATCCAGAGATGACGTAGTCCCACATGTGGACATCAGACAGCATCCCAACGAAAGACTGCTTGACGTCAAACCCGCTGCCATAACTGTCCTGCTCCTGTTGGAAAAACAATTTTCAAAGGTATTAAAAAACGGACTATTTTGAAATATATTTGTAAAGTTCAATATTAATAAGAATTTCATAAGAATTATGGAATATGTAGGATGACTGACAATTTACCTGTCCTAATATAATTATGAGAGATCCTCTGATATTTGATCCAGAGCTGGTAAATTTTCTAACTGATGGTAGTCCATCCAACCACAGCTGCACCAATCCAGATGTGGAGTCCCATGTGGCACAGATAGAGTGCCATTGGTTTAGCTTGTAGTCAGTTTTTCCAAATACTGCATATGTATTCTGAGTAAAGATCACCAGTTCCTTTTCAGCACCATGCCAAAGAACCAAAAAGCCGTTGGCAAAAGTGGGTACGGCTAGAGAAAATAGGACGTGGGATCTTTGGAGGTCTGTAAAGGATCTGACGGGGAAGCAAATGCAACTTGTGTTACACACTTCACAGAGATAATTAAAAAAATAGTTTATTTACTGAATTGTGCAAAAGAATCAAGACCGCCACTATTTTTTTCAATTTAGATTTTCCTTTTTGAAATGTTTTGAAACCATGTGACATAAGATTTCTTGCATGCATTTGATGATCAACTGAAGTATCGTCAAATGAATGATTGAAGGATATCGTTTCTTTTGTCATGCACCTTTCACTGTTTTTGAATTATTAAACATTTATTGCAGTGCTGTGGTCATGACCAGGTACAGGACGAGGCAATCAAAAAAACTTTGACAATTCTCTAAAACTCTCGTAAAACTACAGCTTGAGACCATCTGACAGAAGTCAATAAACTTTTGATGTTTGGAAGAAAGATCAAATAATTTAGCAGAGGGGAGGTTAAAACTTTTTGCATAGTACAATAATTGTGAGCATAACACCTTTGGCAAACAGTTACTGCATTAAAATCCCCTTTTGTAGTTTTTAGCTTCACATGAGTTGTGTTGGTTTCAAGAGGGAAGGTGAACATCTTGCCAGACAGATCTGAAAAAATAAAACAGAGTAACAGAAATTGCCTCTTTTTAATGGATATGTTAAAAAAAAATAAATTTTGACAGATTTGGTAGGCTTTAAATTTAGGATAAGTGCAGTAAAAACATTCAGAACAAAAAAAAAAAAAAGCATAAGCTCAAAATTTAAAGCAAATCTAAAATAAGCCAGCTGTAATTCTTACAGTTTACTTTTTATGAGTAATAAAAGTCAATTTACCTTGGGTTACTGCAGCACATGCTGCCAGCATTCCCATTAAGAGCAGCAACCTCATCTAACAAAAGAGACAAAAATATGTGAAAAACGTTAAGATCCCATTGCTCTTTAGAAATCCAAGTATTCTAGCTGGTCTGAAACAACACTTTCTATTCATCTTGAACGTCTCCAAAACAGCTCTGATGGGAATTAAAAAGAAACTGAGGCGTTTGTAAAATGTTTAGCCATTATATTTCTTACCAAAGTTAAAAATAGTGGTCTTACCTTGAAAATCAGTGTGCAGACTTTGATGCAGCTCTGAGAGGTTTGTGCTTTTATACTCAGTCATATCATAACTCTATCCAGGAACTTCCTTTATCTGTTTCTCTTTCTTGTTAGGTCTGCTAACGGTGCGTTATTTTAGCTCTTGATAAGCTACATTTAGAGGTTCATTAAGATCGTCATCATTCGTACTTGCATGTATTAAGCAACATAACTGTTGTATGTTTGAGTGGTACATACACCAGTTATGTTTCTTTATATTTCTGAGTTGAAATATAAAGAAATTAAAAAGAGGAGAGTTATTTAGCAAAATAGAAAGCATTTGTGCACACTTTATTTTAAATCAAGCAACTTCTCATACTCCGAAACTCATACTCTTTTCTGCTGTGAAACAAAGTTATTTCAAAAGACAAAAACTCAGCAGCTGGATGAACTCAACATAATGTTCTTATTTTTAATCAGTGAAGGGTTAAGTGAGGTTAAAAGTGTTTGCTTTTTTGTGCATAGCTTAAATGGAAACTGATATGTTTACACTTTCTCAGACTTACAGTCTCCAGTGCTGCATATAATACACAATACACAATATTAAACACATATAATAAATGTATTGATTTATATATGTTTTAATACAAATAGCATGAAAAACTATGAGTTTAACTGTTTATCCAGAGTATTTATTTGCACATGAAATTAAGACTTAGTGAAATTTAATCACTATTCTGTCGTTGAAGAGATTCAAATCACTCTTAAGTGAAACTGAAAATCTTATAACTAGACAAAAAAAACATTTTTTTCTTAGTTGTCATTACAATTAAATGTTTCAGGTCACAGAAACAATTAATGAGATCGCATAAGATCTGTTAATGAGCCATTTACATTATCCATTTATTATCTCAAGTTCTTGCTTTAATACTTTTTTAAATTACTAACTTTATCTCTGTTGTTTATTTTTTATTTTAATGTAGAAACACCACTAAACTTGTTTTATTTGTTCCAACTCAGCAGTTTTTTAAATGGGGAAATATGAAAAGGAAGTGCTTTAGCAACTCCTGTAAAATAGTCATGTGAAGGTTTTTGATTTGTATTTTATGACTTTTATGGGTTTAGATATTTTGTTGGAGTCAACACCTTCACTGAAGGATAATGAAACATGTGTTTTGTCAAGTTTTAAGGCTTCTCTTTTATTAAGCAAAACTTGTTTTTGAATTTCTTAAACTGCTCATTGGACAAAATTCAGTGGAAAAATAGATGAAAATTTGCTTTATAGCAGGTCTGCTTGTGTGATTTTATTTAACCAGTTCAGAGACAGATGAAGCATTAACAAATACAGACTCAGCAGAACACATAACTGCAAGCATTCAGCAAATACATTAAGATTTTGTAATTTGCCAAAATTATTGCTTTATTATTCTGAAGGACAGAATACAATCAGAATGCAGAATAAAGGCCGGTGGAAATGTAATTTTATAAATATAGCAGTATCTTGAAAATGTCATTTATTTCAGTAATTTAGTTGAAAACATCAAACTCATTACAAAGACTCAGATTTTTAGTTCTACTTTATTTTAATTATGACTTACAGCAAATGAAACACCAAAATTTAGCTACTTGGAAAATGTGAAATTCACATTAAACCCAATGAAAACTACATTTTAATTCAGAAATGTCAGCCTGCTGAATTTTTTTACTTTTTCCATTCATCTCTAAAGATATTTAAATTTTTTGAGACGCATCCTTTTTTTGTTCGAACACTACTGTACACAGAGTACTTTAAGTAGACTCTACAGTTGACTAAAAATAAAGAAGTATGAACAATAATCACATTTTACATCAAACTGGATGTAAACTGTGGCCGTCTGACTGCTGATTCAGTGATTTCTGCTCTACATAAATGTACTCATCAGCACTTTTTGCACACTGCTTTCAATGCAAGTCCAAAATGGCTGATTTGAATTTATTTAGTAAAGCACAAGAGAAATATTAGAATCAAAATGGCAAAAAATGGGCTTTTCCAATATCTCTGTTTTGGTACTTGGAAGTACAATATATTTAACTTTTGGCTTAAATTACATAACTGCTTTAATGAAGTCATATGAATTCGAAAGTTGCTTTTTTATATGTGGAATGTAAGTTTGTCGGTTTTGCAGTAATTCTTGGAGACACAAGGATAGATCATATCTGAAAAACTGATTTTTTTCTTTATCCAATTACTTGTGTTTATTCTCTTTCCATTGTTCCATCGCTATTCACTGCAACAACATAATATACTTCTTTGAACAAATGAAACACACAAAAAATTATAAGTATAAAAGCAACAGAGACATGAAAAATGATCCCATGTTCAACTGTTTCGCCCGTCTTGCTTTAAGAAAGATTCCCTCCAAAACCAGCTCTGTTAATCTAAAATTATTATTTAATATGAAAAAGTTCTGCTGACTCTGAGGATTTTCTGGGTTTAATAATCTCTTCATCATTAATCTTCCTCAAGAAAACAAAACTTGCCATGATTATATGGGTGAGTTGCCTCTGTAAAGGGGTTTTCATTAAACAAGTAGAGCTTGTAAAATCAGTAGCTCTTCTTCTAAGACCTGTTGTTACATTTAATTAATTATACTTTGTTTTCTACATTGAATCCCATTCAAAACATTTGTCCTTGTGGGGCTTTTCCCTCAGAAAATATAGAGAAATGCACTGAAAATGGAGTATTTCCCAGTTCCCATTCGGTAGCATTTGTGCTCAAGCTACCAAAATGGAGCAGCCATGCAGCTATGATCATTTTTTATAATACTGCAATAGCAATAATGCTAGTGTTGTAAATAGTTTATTTTTGCTGTTCAACAATAACCAAACTATTATTTTTGTAAATCAGCTTGGATTTGTGAATACAAATTCAAAAATGTAATTAAGTACAAAAACAATAAAATTCCAGTTTCATGTGTTATTTACTTTTTTTTATTATTGATTGCTCCCAAAGCATTGGCTATACAAAATTATTCTTTAATAATTGATAAAAAATACTTACAAAACACAAAGTGAAGGTGTTCAAACTGTGGATCTAAATATGGTAACACTTATCACAGGCTTTTACCGTTGTGCACTATTTTGTTCTGCATTAAAACTGAAGTGGTTAAATTACATTTAAAGTGCTCTCGGAAGAAAATATGTTTCTATGCAAGTCTGTGACAGTTTGTGACAATCCTACGCTAACAGAGACTTCTTGCTGTCGTTCTCAGGATCTGTCCTCTCCCAGCCCTGCCGAATGCGGCCGAGGCTTTTATCCACACAAGGCAGAAGAAACAGCAGTCTGAACACCAGCACCAGGGTGGGCACCACCAAGCAGAGCATGTAGCCGGGAGGAGTGAACCATTTGTATTGCGAGATGTACAGAAATCTGTCCCAACCATACAGATAGGTGTGAAAGGTGCAGAAGAACAATGTCAGGTATCCCAACTTGGACTGGAAAACAGAGAAACAAAGAAAGGTCATCATGTTAGTATAGAGTTATTGGTAAAGTAATGCATTCCACCTTAAATGTTTGTTTTTTATTCAAGTTCTTTAAACTCAGACTGAGAAATTTAGGAAAATGATACCAAATATTTAATTTAAAGACACTTACTCAATGTGAATTTACTCAAGGACTTAGATATGGAGATGTAGCAGCTCTGTGCAAAGATTGACTTTGCGTCTGGTGAGATTTGTCGTGTTGATCTGACTATAAGTTAAATTTTTTTTTTGCATTTTTAGTTTTCTAAAAGACATGCCACTCTTTTCTGCAGATATCTTGACAGTGAACTTTAGAGCTATTTTTCTTCCACCCTGCTTACTGGGTGATGATGATGATAAACATTATTTCTCATCCAGCCTAGTGGCAAGTGGCTACTCTTCTTAAAAAGAAATGAATGTTTATTTCACCTGAGTAGAAGAAAGTCAGACATTACTAATTAACTGTATCTAAAAACTGCGATAAATTAGAAATGCAAAATGATGTAATTTCTTTTAACTGGAATTGCAAGGAGTGCTACTTTTAATGGTGCTGTGACTGTGTTGATCAATAATTTTATAAATTTTGTCATATATTTTATCGTTTTCAGTCTTGTTGACGCCCCCACAGCTTTTTAGTGTCCCAGGATAAAGATGGTAAGTAACAAGGTGACCTTTCCTGAGACATTTGCACCAACATGTCTGAGTTTTATAGAGGTAATCCCAGAAATGTCCCTGGAGATTTACATGAAGTACGATCTACACAAAGAAAAATTTAGGACTGTAGCTCAGGATAATGTGTGCTCCTAAATTACATTTGATGAATAACTTAACATTTAGAGTCGCTCTAATTTGGGCTGGAGATAAGGAGTAGGGTGGAGTGAGAAAATGAGCTTGATCTGACCCAGATACATTTATGAATGAGTTCATTTCCTGCAGTGTGATTGTGCTTACTCTCAATGGTCAACATGAGGAAAAAAGATAAACTTCCAACAGAAGAATTGGAAAAGGACAAAGGAAAATATTCACTGCATTTCATCCAACAGGAAGTTAGAAATAGACATCTGCATGATGGAACCATTTTCCATCTGAGCTGAAGCACAGCTGTCTTCATCAGTCACGGCTTGAGTGTTAGTCAAAGCTCTTTTTCTGGGAGATGCATCCATATTCCTTTTTCAGGATCGGGATTCTATCTTCGAATTTCTATATCAGCTGAACAACTGAACCAAAAAATGTGTGGCAAATTTGGAGATATCTCCTTACAAGTGGGCACAAAGTAAGCAAACATATTTTTAGCATTTCTGCATTGAATGAAAAGTTCTTTGGATTACATTCAACTCGCCTTGAAATAATTTTAGACCAAGAGGGAAAGTTAAAAAAATCAACACACTCAAAACATGTAATATCCAAGCTTTTGGGGCGTCTGGCAGTAGTTTGTGATACAACTTCTTCTTAGGTCTGTCATCTGAGATGTGTAATTGTTCGGTACTTTACATATATAGTAGATTACATGTAATCCAAAAAGCAAAGCTGCCATATCAAGCGTAAAACAGATGATTCAAAGTTACTGTTGAGTGAAAAATATTTTTGTATCAGAAATATTTCCAATCTTTAAAACTAATCTTAGTAATAGACAAAACAAAAAAATAAAATAAGCGTAAATACAAAAAATAAGTTTTCACTTGACGATTTCTTTTACTAAGGTAAATCAACCAATTACTTTACATTGTGTGTAAAGTAATCCCCCCTTTGTTCATTATTTGCTCAAGCTAAATATTAATACTTGCATAGTTTAGGTAAAACCTAGTATCTACGTGTGATTGTGGTCGCAGACACTGAATCCCATTGAGAAAAACCTGTTCTGTACACGTAAGATAAACATAGAAGTTTTCACCTGAATGAAGCTGAACTCTCTCCAGCTGAGAGCGTTGCTGACAGAAGGGAGAGAGGAAATTCCCAAAAGGAGATACAGGCCAAATCCCAGAGCCCCTATGGAGTAGTATGAGTCAGTCCTCCAGGCCATGGTTGTATCAAATGAAGATGTCTTGTTACTCTTGATCTGAAAGTGAAACAAAATTAATAAAAAATGTTTATTGCAACTCCACAGGTAAAATCAAAGAAATGTTTCATAAATATTTTACCTGTGAGATGGTGTTTCCTGCAAGCCTGAATCTTACATAATACCTGGGTACAAAAGACACATTATTTTGAACAAAACATTTCAAATTAGAAAAAAAAACAAACACTTTCCATCTTTCATAGATACAATTTATCTGAACACATTGTGAGAAGAATAAATGATTTTTGTGACAATGAAATCTCTTGATTGTTAACCAGATGGGCTTTTTATTATTTGTTATCAATTTGCTTTAAGTTGAGTACACATTAAAAGAGATCTAAAGTTGACTAACAATCCTTTGCATAAAAAAAGGGGGTAATTTGGAGTTGCTATGGAAGCACCTAAAAGATTTAGGTTGGACGTAGAAATATAGATATAGATTGTCATACCTTTTGTAGAATGCAATGAAACATTTTTCAATTAAAGGAACTTTCCCAATAGGGATATTTATATGGATCATTACCTACCTTATAGGGATGATTAGAGTATAAAGCACATGCAGGGAAGCAAGGGCCAGAGCTATCAGACCCAGTTGTTTCCTGCACAACATCCAGCGATCCAACCAGTCAGGAAAACGCCTAAAACAAACATTTTGCATGTTATTAAACATGCTTTCTCCTGTATATCTTTCGAGAGTTTACATGTTGGTCAATATCCTTTTCTTACTTGTATTTGGTTCCTCTGTAGAGCTGAAAGAAGCCAGCTATGATTCCAGGCAGATAACAGAGAGACAGCAAGATGAGAGATACACTTGGAAACACCTGGAAAAGAAGAAAAACTTTTAGAAGAAAACCTTCTAGTTCAGGCTTAGTAGTTGTAAAGAAAACATGCTATTTGTAAAAAAAAATTATAATCACCTTGTTAGCCAGAGACATCATGATTCTGAAGGAGATGTCTTTCCCCTCGTTAACATATGCATAGATGACATCTCTGGTGAGAAGATAGAAGAAGAAGAAGGCAGTGAGGCCAATGGTGAGGTGCATGGGCAGCCTCCACTGGGGGAACAGCTGCAGGGGGAAGTCCTCCAGCTCTCTGGCTGCAGACAGAGACCCTCTATCCTGAACAGTGAAGCCCAGTTTGGTGGAAATCACTGCCACTGCCTGCTTAGCCTCAGGATTGTTTCCACACAGGTACACCTGGAGCATGAAAAGGTTCTTACAACTCTAAAAATCTCCTGTGTCAGAAACGCAGTGCTCAGCCATGTTAATGCAATATTTATGTACATATGCATGTGTACACACATTGATGAAAGGGTGTGTTTGACTCTAGAGACATGAATATGAAAGTGAACAAAGACAGCATGGCTTCCAATACTAAATTTAGGTGAGGAAAGCAGGTATCAAGCAACAATGCTCCGTTAACACCTTGTGATGTTGCTGATGGTGCCCCAAATACAGAGCACCCCGATGCATAAACATGCACACACTTGTGTGTGTGTTTTTTTTTTTTTTTTTACCATCCTCTGAGACCTAACAAACAGATCAAAACAAAGCAGGAAAAAAAAAACATGTGCTGCAGCTTTGCACTACAGAGAGAGAGCAAAACATGTGATGTTGAGCTTAGATCTGAGAGACGAAGGAGTTCATTGATTCAAAGACACATCACAGGTGGCTTTCAGAGCAAAGACATTAGGTTGACTACCTAAATTTACATTCTTTTCCTTAAATGTGATCTGATGAATGCTTCAAAGTGTGTGATTATGATTTAGACTGAAGTTCTTCCCGTCTTGAGTAGCACCCACTGTGCAAACACATCAGAGAACTAGAAAAAAGAAAAACTTGTTTTTCTCTGATGGAATAAGAAATCTGTCAAACAAAC
This sequence comes from Poeciliopsis turrubarensis, assembly GCA_010277015.1. Lineage (NCBI taxonomy): Eukaryota > Metazoa > Chordata > Actinopteri > Cyprinodontiformes > Poeciliidae > Poeciliopsis > Poeciliopsis turrubarensis. Next base: position 1,931,907 of record VMRN01000059.1, read on the forward strand.
AAGCCGCTAAAACTGAAATAAAAGATCACACCAGGAAAAGAGAAATACTGCATTTTTGATGAGCAGGAGAAGAAAAAGACTGAGTCTATTTTTTTTTTTTTTTTTTTCCACAGAGAAACTTGTTAGTGTCACAACAGATCCAGTACCTGTCTATTGGCATCTGAAGGTCCGTTCTGAAGAGCCCAGGCTGACAAGGTGTTAAATGCTTTCACCACATGGGCCCCAGGGATTAACCTGGAGAGTGAATAACAAACTTTAGCTTCATGCTCTGCCAGCCACAGAAGCTCTGACCACATCCATAAGACACCACCTAATCTCCACTTACCTCTGCAGATGCTCAGCGTTGGCCTCTGGGTACATATTCTTCTTGAGATTGTTGCTAACATCCAGAAGCACCTTGCAGCGAATAAAAATCGGGGAAATGGTTTAAAAGTCAGAAAATAAACAACACTAATGATGCACAACATTATGTGATTGCACAGTTAGGTACCTTCCCATTGAGTTGAGGTGCTAGTGTCTCCAGGAAGTCATAATGTTCTCTGTGAACACAAACAAAGACCAAACTGGCTGATTGCGCCGCTGCCTCGTGGCTCATCACCTGTACAAGTCAGACACACAAACACAAGGCGACCGTCAAGCACAAAAACACAGAGGTGCAACTGGTTCTTCTGTTGCTTTCGTGGGTGTCATTTATCTGAAGTAAATTAACTGAGTTGTTCAAACACATGGACATTTGCATGACATATACATTTCTCAAAAGAGCGGCACACTGGTGAATATTTGACAATGCCATGAAGAACTGCTGGAAGTTACAGAGCTGTGAAAAAGTGTTTTCCAACCATCCATTTTCTTACACCTTTATCCCAAGTGGGGTTGGGCGGGGTGCTGGTGCCTTTCTCCGGGGAGACATTTCAGGCGAGAGGCGGGGTACATCATCTCAAAAATGTGTTTTCCTCCTTACAGATTTCATTTGCTTTTGTTTTTTTATTTCTTTTTTTTTTTGTCACACTTGAATATTGATCAAATATATTGAATCAAATCACACAATAATAGCTTTTTGTGAATATGAAAAGCCTCACCCTTTGTTGTTCAATCATTAACTGCGATTAACCAAACTGGCTGGGAAAATGCATTCAGTTTCATCAGCCCATCCCCAGAGATCGTTACTGGGACTCACATGCACAGAATATGAATACATATTTATTTTGATAAGATCACTGCATTTGTGGAAATAAATAAAGATGCTACACATTGCAGCATGTATGTGTCCACTCTGAAGTTGTTGTGCAACCAGAGCAACCAAAATTATGACTATCTCATTAGTGTGTCTGCTTTAATATTTGTAAATGATGCTGTGGCAGTGGAGTGTTAAAGTGAGTGAAAGGAATTATTAAACAGCGCAGGCAGTCAACACATCTCCATGCTTGTTTGAACCTTTGTTTACAATTAGTCTGGCCACTTCCTGCCTTCTTTGGTTCAACATGATGTGTCTGTCAAATGCATTGACATACAGATTTGATGAAATGTGGTATAGCAGTCAGACTGAGGTCACTTTGAAAGACATCAAACATCTGGCTAAGGAGCCCATATGACAACAGCCTGGTTCTGATTGATAGACAAATTTGATTTATGCTGGTCAGCCTGCCATTAAACGATCACAACCTCTTTAGGTTGAAAAAAAAACAAGAAACTGAAAAGGAAGACTTAATATTCACTATGACAGAATTTTATAAAAACATTTGGAAACGAATTACATTCTCAGCACACCAGAATGTGTCAAGTCTAAATGATTGTGTTCATATGTGATATAAAAGATGAGAACAGTCTGCATCACACTGTACCCATGCATCATCTGTGCTAATGCCTGTCTACGCACAACCAATCAGTAACATTGTTTAGTTAATGAAAAGACAAAAGAGACTTTGCACTTTAAATTTTACCAAAAACAAAACCTCGACAAAACACAGTGCTATATAATATTTTTTGCTCGGTCCACACCAGACAATGTAGCACATACCTGAGCTCCTGGAGGAACGGGGCCGCAGCTGTGAGGTCTCCGGCTCCCATACACCAACCTATAACCAGACTGCAGTAGACGTTGACCCAGAGAGCGCCCCAAGTCTCCCGTCCCAAAGATGCACACCGTCTCCTGTTCAGGGGTGGCTGCAGCACTCGCAGGATACAGCGACACGCTCTCTGGCTTCACCTCCTCCGACATGCTGCACTGCCTGTCTGGCGACGTGGAAGCAATCTAACACAAGATGTGTCGTGTGGATTTGACAGAACAAATTATTACTACTGGTGGCTCTTCTTTCAGGGGCAGCTGAACTAAAATCTGAGACAGCAAAGCGTCTGTATTAAAAGCAGATGTAGAAAAAACGGAATGTGCCTTTGAATTGGCAGCTTACCGTGTTTGTCTTGGAAAAGTGCAGGAGCTGAAGGAACTTTAGGTCTTGAGGCAGTTTTTGTACTTACCCACCCCCTCCCAGTTCAGAATGGGCTGTGTGTAAAGTCTGGAAACTCCAGGGATAAAGGTGGGAGCCATCTGTGCAAGTACTGGCAAAACTGTTAGTTATGAGTTGTGTTTTATTTTTTCTGCGTGTGCATGCAAGTGTGTTTCTGTTTAACAGAAAAACTGGAAATGATTTTTTTGTGGCCTTCTTCTGGGAAGTGAGAAAATAACCACTGAGATGTTGTGCAACAATGGGAAAGAACACTTCAATTTCTAACTGCCTGCCCAGATGTTTTATTTCTTTCCAAATTTACAAAATTACTATCGTAAATAGTTTATGTTTAGATGGTGAAAGTCATTGCAAGATGGGATTTTTAGATATTTGCACATTTTAAAATGCAACAGTTTTTTTTTTTTCAGCTGTCAAAAAGTCAAGTATGAATGAAGCACAGCTCTGAACATGTTCTAATTTGAAAGTAAGTGCAGCTCTGTTGTTCAGACAAAAATGGGTTTGCCTGTCATCCCTGGCTGTGGATCAGTGACACTGAGCCCTTCAAAAACATACAATCAAAGCAAATTCCAGGTCACAGCATGCAAACACAATGTGCTGGGGTGCTTGCAACTGCCCTTCCTCTCCGTGCAGTTTCAGTCCAACATGAAATCCGCATGGCCTGCCCCAAGCTCATAATTACTTTGACAAGAGGGCAAAACAAATAGCACACATGTTTTATTAGCAAGAGGTTATTTGTGGTGCACTTGGAGCAAAAGAACCCAGTCCTATAATCAGCCACTGATGCATTTGGTCAGCAGAGGTGCTCACTGAATCATGGAGTTTGCAGGAAAACCCACCAATTACAATCTAATCTGCACACTTATGTTGCCCTCTATGAGTAATTAATGTTCTTAGCCCTGTAACTCAAGTTGGCCTTTGCCCGTAAACCCCTCTTTTGCTCCCACAGGATGAGAATAGCTCTGGTGTTCAGAGCCAAGGTGAACCACAGATCTCTTGATCTGCTCTGAACTGTAATTACACTTTGTGCTCTGTTGCCTTAGTCAGTGGCCAGTAAACATTTGTGCAATGTGTTTTTTTCACACATTTGTGTAAAGAAAAAACAAAAAAAAACACAAAACATATTAGTAAATTTGGTGGAAGTTAAAGCACATGTTGGCAAAGTCATAAGGCATCATTTTAAACATTTATTTTTCAGTAATGGCTGGGATTGAAGTCCAAAACCAAAAAATGTGGAAAAACCTGACACAAAGCAAACACAAGGAGACTAAGCAAGCTCCCAGGAGTTGTAGAAGAGTAATGACACTGTGAATGAACACTTAACTTGGGCATCAATTCATAATACAAAGTCCACATGAAGATAAGGTAGTGATAGCTAATCTTCAGCTGCAATCTGTCTTCACAGAGAGAAAACATTTCCAATGGTTTAGGAAAACAATTTGGGAGTAGTAGCTTGTAGACCTTATAAATGGCACCATAGCCAGGGATTTGAAAGCATTCTGTGGCACCTCAACTTTTGTCTTCTTCTGACACAAATGCGCATGAGTATGTGCCAACACTCCAAGAAGGAGTGTTTTCCTTCAAACCCACGACTCATTGGAAAGCATCTGATGTACTGATATGCTGTTATAACTACTGTGAAGCACATTTTCTTACACATTTTTCTTCTTAATTGTAAGCAGGTGGTCTGACTGCTGGTGATGGTGTTGAATCTTTTGAATGAACTATGTTGTGTCCTTGTCTCTTAGTTTTAGATTGATCCTTTCCTTGACCCAAAGTGTCCAATCATTTCATTATCTTAGGGTCAAAAGTGTTTCCAGCAACTCTTTAAGAAAAATTAAGAGTGCTCACTTCATTCTTTCCTGTGTGAGATCACATTTCCCATCAGCGATCTCCCATTTTAAAGCTGCTTTTGACAAAAAAAAATCCATTCATTTTAGTAGATGTGTTTTGTTGTCTCATGTAATGTTGTCATCCATATAACGCTTTTCAGTTTGACGTAAACATCGCTGCAAAAGATCAACAGCAGCCGGCGCTGATATTTACTCCTTAGTGAACGATAACTTTTTTGTTTGCTTTGTTTTCAGCAATAGTGAAATAAATATTAGATATTATTTTCCTTGCACAAAAGGTTCAACAGTCTTTATTTTAATTACAGCTTACAGAAATAACAAGAACAACAAAAAGTCTCATTCTATCAATAAAGAAGAAGAAAAGCACAGCAAGGACTGTGTTGCTTGAAATAAATCAGGCTGGTCTGGTATATGGTACAATGACTTTCTCTCCCCTCCACATAGAGTAAACATACAGTCATGACCTAAAGTTCATTGCCTTATGAAGCCAATCACAAGATCAACCAGAAAAAGCACTTTCAGGCCTGAACAAAAAAGATAAATTTCAGCAAGCATAACAGCTGCATGGCAGTACTCTAAACAATCTGGCCTAAAACAGCGTGGGATTTTTTTTGATTATCAAAACAAAAGTGAGAGGAGGCAGCAATCAAATATCAAATGTCAAGTATGGAAACAGACCTTCTCAGGCGAGGGTGATGATTGGACTGTCCGGTTTTCCCAGGCACAAGCCATTACCCTGATTGGCTTCATATGGCTCAATATCTGGTTGTAAAGCAAAATGCATGAAAGCTACAAAGTAGATGCTAATGCATTCTAGTGCATGAAATGAGGCTTACAGTAAAGTCCTGCTTTCTATATGTCTTTGACCTGTACACCAACACAGGAATTGATTACCATTCATTACCATGTTTCAGTAACACATTTTAAGAGGTGGGACGTGTTTTGCTGTAAGACAGAATCCCATTTCAGCTGTTTCTTCTAATTTTTTTAATCTGTTTTGTGCATCTTTACTCTGGATATATAGTGTGTCAATTTCTTCCATGGTTCCATGGGAGGGCAAAAGGACATAGCTCTTGTCTTCCAATAGTATTAATCCTCCATTCACATTTTGTCATATTTACAAAAATAAACTTAAATCTGGTTTTGGAAATTTTATTTGAAAACCTAACAGGAAGTAGAGCTTAATTGTGGAGTAAAACAACAGTGACAAATACCTTTTGAAAATTTTAAGATAAAAAGATCTCTTTACACTTGATCTCTGTACTTGAACACCTCTCAACAAAATCAAGCAATGTAGGACAACTGTTAGTAATATACTACCCAAATCTGGTCTTTGTTGAGAAGTGTCAAGAAGAAAGCTGTCATTGACTGAACGCCATAAGAAGTCTTCTTTGAAGTCTCCCATGTGATATGTATTGCTATGCGCCCATCATCAGAGATTGCCAACTCTGGTACTCAGGGCACACTGTTCTCCTCCACCACAAACGGCACGCAGCAAAATAACACATGTGGGCTTGTTGCAGGCTTGCTTCCGGCTTGCTCTACTTTTACGCAAGGGATTTATGGCAAGTGCTGCAGGAATAGCCTCAAAGGGAGGGTAATATGTAGTTTCCTGTCATTTGGCGCCACCTTATAGCACAATAAAGTCACCATGTTGCTCTTAGTTGTTATGAAAATGCTGTATATGTGAAAACAACTTAAAAGAAATTTGACTTCACATCATAACCATATCTGACACTTAGAAATTGGCCTCTGTCTCTTTAAGAGCCTCCCTACCGTTTCCAGCACTCTTCCCTCAGAACATCATCACAACAATGTTTTTCCAGCCTGTCTTGTGATGCTGTTTACAACCTTCATAGGAATCTTGTTTATATGATAAGCTCAGCGGACGTGCATTTCTACCAGGCGTTTGCTAATTGTGGTTGTTGCTTATCTGGTGAGGAGGGGAGGCTGTGGGGCGAGAACTTGGCTTGGAGACTGAAACTCCAAGGTGGAGTTTTGAGTAAATGAATATACGTCAAGCAAGATTTTTAAGGGAAAATTTATATGCCACAAAATAATTTGTGTAAATCAATTGACCTTTGAAAACATATAAATGCATAGATTGTGTTTTATTTCCCTATTAAATTATAATTCTTATCCTAATAACCATTTTTTTCAGTTTGTTAAGATCCCATGTGTTGTTTTCTTATTCTCTCTCCCTCTTTCTCTCTGAAGGCAGAACGTACCTGCTGTTTTTGGGTACTTTTCCCCTTAAGGTGCTGAATGTCCTCGAATGAACTTTCTCAACGCTCATGTTAGGTCATATTTTCCTTTCTGGGCTATAAGCCAGCACAGCCAGAAAGGCCACATCTACAATCATTTCCTTTGGCAGAACCACAACAAGATCCGACTGAAAAACAAACAAGTAACACATTCGTAATGTTGCTAGGATATGATCAGGCTGTCAAAGCCCCGTTTTGTAAACATTAATATCATAAGGCATTAAAGTCCAGCTGTCTAATTTGCAGCAGATGATACCAGTAGTGAAACTTAAAATTCCTTTGGAAGGGCTTGGGAATGATACTGCAAGCTGTGCTTCTCCTCACTGCAAACACTCTCTGTCCCAACACTCTGGTCCATCACGGTGATGTTGAAGAGATTTACAGTGAATCCTCCCTGCTGACCCGTGCTGCTCTGGTACACAATGAATGGACTGTAAAGTTAATGGATCACATCCAATCTTTCCTTGTAGCACACATCACCTTTCTCTCTCTAATACATATATGTGAATCCTCCCAGTCCCAACCATCCTGGCTCTTGTGTTTCCAGCAATGCAGAGCATCATCAGGATATGGTCTCAGCTTTATATGAGTCCTAATCACAACGATAATAAAACTAGAACGGAAGATTGTGTTATAGTCGTCATTGCACTTAGAGTGTCTATGTAATATTAGACGACCTCTGACTGCAAGTTCTTATCCTTACCTCATCTTTACTTGGAGGCTCTGAGCATAACTTTTATAATGCATGAAAAAATCAGTTTAAGAAATTTTAATGTGTAAACTTTTCAGTGGATATTTTGCATGAAAAATGTGCAAAATGGCACAAAAATTCAAATAAATTGAATTCTGAACACTGAACACAATTAACTGACATTCAATAAATACAGTTCAATAGTACTGAATCAAAGTGAACTGGTTTGAAATGCAATTACTTAGTTCAAATTTTAACCAGAGAAAACTAAATTAACTTTATTAAATTCAAATGTATTCAGGTTTTATTCACTTCAACTCAATTAATTTAATTTCAGATGAAATAATTGGATAATAAATTTAATTGAACTGACCTGAAAGGAAAGGGCCTAAATTTTCCAAATTTCAACTGAACAGTTGTTTACAGGATCCTCTACTGCTTGCTATTAGTTGCTACTTGTTAGAAGTGTGACCTTAACCATTTTGTACTTATTTTGCATCAATATTTTTTCAGATTTTTCTGACTCAACCGGTGATAAATCTAGTAAATCTTCTGTGTTGTTGGAGACTTTTCTGGTGACAGCGCTCTGCAGCTCGTCTGCAGACAGCCTGCCTGTCCTGAGCGAGCAGGAAGAGGGGCTATTCGCTTCTCCCGCTTCCTCAGCACAGCAACATACCTTCGCTAACAGTCAGAGCAGAGGGGACACATTTCACTCCGTGTTCACATTGCAAATAAATCACACATTTGTGAAGCTAAGTGACACTATCACCAACGCTCGCCTCGCCAACTCCTGACTCACCACCGGCCTGGGCAGAAAGAGCAGTGCTTTTAAGCCTGAAGTGATAAAGTTGTTCCGAGCCAAACCACTGCAACCAATAAGAAAATTCAACCACCTCAGAACCGACGTTTGACCGACGAGGTCAGCAGTGAGACAGTTCAAAGCAAAAATAACGGCCAACTAAAAGAGCTGCACAACAAATGTCTAAATTTGCTAAAAACATAAAAATAGAACCTTGAGTACATTTTTTAAACAGTTTGGGCCAAAACATTTACATTTTGAATTATAGAATAAAACATTTATCAGAGAAAAAAAAGTACATTTTTAAGGTTGTAATCCAGGAGTGTGCAGCATTCATCTTTCATGTACCTTGGGTGCTCCAGACTTCAGTGAGTTTCAGAATAAACTTCACTTCCTGCTGTTCGAAACCAATCTGCTGCTCCCCTCCTGTTGTCTTTAATAACACCATTCAGTGCTTCTTCTGCTTCTCTCTCACTGTTTTGTTCCAGATCCCATCCAGTCTTGGCCCTTGAAACATCAAATCCCGCTCTTGAACAGAAGTCCTGGTGGTAGAGAATCTATAATTTATCAGTCCATGACCACACACTGCTGAATATTTCACTCTGAAAGTCGTGTATAATTATAGTTGACTTTGTGTCATGCTGTCACTCCAGGGCCTCCCTCTCTGGCACTTTTTTTTTTTGTGTTTTTTTTTTTTGAGACCTTCAGCCCTCAAAAAATGTTTTCTTTGGAATTACAGGCTATCTTTTCGGCTTGCAGAAGCTGTCAGGTGGCTCAATTGCTTTCAGGTGGCAACTCAGCTTTCACATCTTGTCCTTTTTTCAATAAAACATGCAAAAGCTCATAATTACTGGTAACAAATCAGATAGGACAGAGCAGACTTTGACCTGATGGCCATCCTGCCATTTAGAATATAAGAATACGCAAATTGCAATGTTTGTAATGAGGAGGGTAATTAAACTTAATGGGAGTTAATGTGGTTAAACTGATCAGGAGAGCAGAGAGACCCCAGGTTAAAACGGCTACTAGACAGGATAAGGACTTAAGAGGATGAGCATACACACAGAATACACTCGCTCAAGCACACATTGGCAGCTTAATGGCCTATGTCAGCTCTTGTAATCTGATATCATTAGATCGCTACGACTCTCCTCAATTTAAGATTAATGCATAAGCCATGTGGAAGGTCCCCTGTCTTTGAATCTCAACTGTTGGGGTTGCACACGCTTAGTGTCACGTGTAATGTGTTTGAAGATGTGTGGTCTTTCATGCCTTCTTCACTTAGCAGCAATAATTAGTTCTTGGTGAGTGTTACCTGTGAGGAGGCTGTCTGAAGAAAGATGTTCAAAAAGAGGGGAGGGGTCACTGAGAATGAGATGGGAGGAGAGGGATCCAAAAGTGCTGCGGTGTAAAAGGTGTGTTATATATATATAGATACCTTGAAGAAAATAACAGGGATAACGACAAAAAATGGAGGAAGCCAGAGAAGAGATGTGGAAAAGTGACAGACAGCAGACAAGGGTGAATTAATTTTTAATCGAGAGGAGAAGTCAGGGTTACTGACAAGAGAGAGGCAAGATGATGACATCTTTTCACTCACACACAGAAACACTTCCCGTACAAACCTGCGAACATTAGCTTCATTTTTTACAAAACCAAACACATTTTCACACCCTGTTAAAATTAACTCATACTTTAACTGTTCCTATAAAAGGCACTTAACATTTCAAAATTATCTAAATAATTTAATTGTATTTAAACATGTACATTTTCATTTTTGCAACTTTTCTTTTTCATTTGCATTTAGACTTGTGTTTCACAGTTCTATTCATTTTCATTTTAGAAATTGATTATAGTAAAGATCACACAAAGAGATGCTGAGGGCTGATGACATTACATTTGACCACAGAACTCAGTCATCCGTGCATAAAATGATCTTCACATAGAAAACAATCAGTGACAACAATGTCTCTGGTCCAAAAGATTTCAAATCCAGGGTTTGGGGTTCATAATGGTGAGGCCAAAAGCTTTTCCAATACAGGCAGTATCCAATTTGGAACATCAGGAGAAATATTTCCACTTCTCCTTTTTGTTTCTACAGAACTCATCCCCATTTATTGAATAGGCAGACTTTATAGCAAAAGTACTCTATCTGTCCCTTTCTTTGTGTGTTGTCAAGAAATGGTCACACATCCAGTTCGATACATTTCGCTTGGAAATGTATTCTTAACATTTCTCTCTTTTTTTTGTCCACAGCCATAAAAAGTGACAGCCATATATATATATGTGCACTTATGGTTTTAAGGAAGTGACTAAAAAAGCCATTTCTGTGTCAGCGAAGTGCATTTTAAAATAACTTATTAGGCTTGAAAAACAATATAATTTTTGTTTTTTGCAAAACTTTTATGTCTCATCCATTTAACAGTTTGAAGGTTTCTGGCTCTAAAATACAATAATACAAGTCTTTGAAATTAGGATACAGTTTGACTGATTCGTGAGGTTTTCATCAACATTTAATTTGTTTACTTTTTCTTAAGCTTCCTGAGATTTCCTGTTTCCTGTCTGAGTAAACAGAATTTAATTCAAATGTCTGAGATGGAGAATCACTTTAAAAACTATAAAAACTCAGGGCATTATCGGAATATAGTTTTCCTTCATAAAAATCACACCCAAATCCTCCCTTTTAACTCTAATACTTTAATTCTAATTACTCCAGACAAGCTTCAGCGAGCTGCAGACTGGAAGGGTCTTTATCCCCTGGGTGGGAAAAGCTACGACCGCAGAAGACAAATGCAGGCAGGAGCAGAAAAGTTAAGAGTGAAGGAGGGTTAAGTGCACTTCCTCTTTCAGCACTTTTCTGTCAGAAGTTTGCATGCTTAGATTTATAAACGACTGTAGCAGACAAGCACAAAGTGCTGTTTAAAAGTTGTGAAGCCTTTTTAATTTGGCAAGACATGGCAGCAAAGTACATCAATCAAAAATATAGACGACACAGGGTTATGAGTAAACTGAGATGAAAAAAAAAAAAACTCTAATAGGTTCTTTCTAATTATAATTAGAAGACAAAATGTAAATTACTGTTTAATCTGGTTATCTGGTTTCTGTCCAAAAACTGCAGTTTAGATTAATTGGATACTCTAATCTGTCATTAGGTAGAGTGATGTTCAGGACTGTATGTGTGTTTTTGTCTTCTGTCCCTGTGTTGGCTCTGTGTTGGCTCTGTTGATCTCTCCAGGGTATTCTCCTCCTTTTGTTTGTTGAGTTTTGCCAGGTACAGAGAAAGGACAGACATGTTCCACAAAATCTGCTTTCACAAGACCCTTTAGTGCCTGGCTTGAAAACCTTTTTGCGTTTTACATTTTGGTACGCTGCCCCACACAAAATTGAACTGAATTGAATTGAAGTATAGTTGTTAAGATAGTGCCGTCTGTCTTCACAGCTATGAAAATGTGGTTGAAAATGAAAGGTTAAATATGCTTACATATAGATGTCGTTGAGCTGTAAATATGGTTGAGAGTTGGCAGCCATTAATAATCAACTGGGCTAAGAAGCTCAACATTTATTTTTGGCTGGCCTAAATAAAGACAAAGCCAACCCTCAACAAAACTGAGAAAATAGCAGTAATTATGACCAGGTCATTAACCTAAAATGTAGGAAAATACTTATTTTTGATGCCACCATAGATGAAGGTCACTTTGTTTTCATACAAATAACATTTTCAGCTGATCTGCATAAACTGTGATTTCCTCATACAGCATCAGCTATTCTGTGACTAAGTTTCTTAGTGAATTAGAAATTATGCAGCCCTGAAAAACCTCCAAGCAATTTGAGTAAAAGATTATGTTTAATTGTAAATGGTAGCCTTCAAGTCAGTCATAACAACAATAAAACTATAAGTGATACACCAAACGTCTTAAAAACGGATATATTAAATGTAGGTATTACTTGTCTTGTGGTTTACCTGATAAATTTATTTAGGTACGAGCCACATAGTCCTGGCGGAGTCATTCTTTTCTTTTAAATGCTTCATTTTCATCTTAAACAGGCCTCTATTGAGCTCTATCAGACATCTAAACCCGAATGTAGATGCTGAAAAAGGCTGGTACATGGTTCAGAAGTATTTTCAGCCCAAAATCTTCACTTTGACATTTCAGTCTGATAATGAAATAAGCCTCTCAAAGCCATATTCACATTCCAAGATCCCATGCCACAAGGTCAACGGCAAACAGAAAGAGGGAACCACATAAAGGAGTTGATGAAGAGGTTTAAGTGCAAACTGGGGTAAAGTGCCTCCTTCACTAGGTAATGGCATTGCTGTCAGTCACTGGTTCTGTGATTTTTTTCCCCCACACACAGCATTATGAAACATGGATAGCTTGAATGACTGATGATCAAAGAACAAAAGTGGATTGAAAAGTGGCTTGTCCTTGCAGCCACATAACTGAACCATTTTACCTAAAGGTAACAGTCCCACTCAAACTATATATTTTTGGGTCAAATTACTCCATATTTTCCTCCAAAATATAAAAACCAAAAGCCCTATTATTTCTATTGTTAATTTTAAATGTGCCCATTGTGAACGATCAAAAACTCCTACACACCGGTGCCTCTGAGGCATTTTTTTCCCATTTGCTTAGAGCACTGCACAACAAAGTAATCTCTTATTGATTCCTACAGTACTGCCCGAAGCCAAATTTTGCTTCAGCCTCTGCAGGGTGTCTCACTCATCTGCACTTTTTAGCTGCTCCATTAAATCCTTTTTTCTGCTTGACTGATGCTGCTTTTGGCATGCACACTTCAAGAGGGCATAGGCATGTCTGCCAAACACAAATAATTCATTAACATCACAGTCATTCTTGGTCATAAAAGTGGAAAGGATGTCAGGGAAAGAACAACACACAGCAGAAATGAATCTGTTTTGCACAGATATTGTTCAGACAGCGGAAGAAGGTGGACAGACACAAAAATGATGGCAATGTTACCGCTGCAGCCTTCTCACTCAAATGATCTTTTAGATTTCTCTGCATTCTTAACACATTATACCAAGCATTTCTCGGTGGCGGCAAGTAAAGGATAAACGTCCAGTAAATCTCCGACACATTTACAGCTGCGTCCCTTGTGGGTTTGGCTGCAAGATCCTTAACATGATTACCTCCAGGTACTCCCAATTCAGAAAACAGAAAAATACCCCATGGATTCTAATACCACTTTCCTGACCCCACTGGGGTTTTAGTTCAAGTCAGATCTGAGCATGAAAACGAAACAGAAAGGATGTCTCATTTTCCCGAGGGAGCTCCTTCTTTTTCTTTCCTCTTTTTGTTATCTCTTTCCACACTGGCTGCTTTCATCCTGCTTCCATTGCTGTGGAAACCCACAGCACACAGACACTCACAGAGGAGTCAAAACACACACAAGAAAAGAAAAAGAAAACATACAAAAAAAAAAAACAGATGCACTCATTCACACACGCATGCACACCCACACAAAGGTGTACACAGACACAGAGGGCCCTATTTCAGGATGCTGTCAGCAGCAGGACAGAGGCTACAGGAAACACAGGATGGATTCTCCTTTGCCTCATTCCATCACACTGTCATGACACCCCTATTTACCTCCTCCATCCATCTCCCTGCTGACTGTCTACCACCTTGGCTCGGCTGTCTCTGTGCATGTATGTGTGTATGATGTGTGTGTGTGTCGGCACAGTCACAGTGATGGAGTGAGGTGGACACTGGATAGTGTGCACTGTGGTGTGAGAGCACGCTGTGTACCCCATCAGGGTATGACAGTGCTCAGGGTTTCGGTTTAGACGGCTGCACTCATTTCCATGGGAGACTGAGAGTTTTTGTGTCTTAGGTTGGAGTGATAGAGGTGCAGAGGTTTCACAAACATCCTCCCCTAACAATGAGCATTTTAGTGAGTTGAAGGGTTTCCTGGTCAGCTTTTTGATGAGCCTGTAAACGATACGGTCGTGGATTTTGATTTCTTTTTTGCTACTGTTTGATTCTGTATGATCCATCATTGCAAACAGAATAAACATTGAAGGATAATTAAATTAATCAGTTCAACATGTAGCAAACAGTCTGGCATGCCACCAAAGTACTAGTTTAGTTCTTAAAGCAAAAAAAGGCTTTAAGCTTCCTTTTCATTTTTGTCACACATAATCAACTTTTAACCAACTCAAAATTTAATTGCATTGATTTCAAGGCCGTGCCTTCTTGTAATCTTTTAAATTGGTCTCCATCAGTAGATTTCTAGGCTTTCTCAAAGCCTTTAAAACATTTTCTTTAACCTCTAGCAGCATTTTCACTCACCTTTTGTGAGGTGCTTCTAACCAGATTATGAAATTTTGCTACGTTTTTCGATAGATGAAGAAAGCGGAAAAGTGGGTGACAGGAAGAAAGATGTAAGATCTTAAACTTAAACGCAGCGAGCGTAAGAAAGCTTCAAGAATAAAACTGAAACATGCTTCAGCCATCAGATATTCATCTACTACATGTTAAATTATGCAGCTAGTTGTTGATTACAGTGGTGGTAAAGTATGGCTTTTATGAGTTACTGTGGTATATTTATTTTTTTTAATAGATTAAGTCAAGAAATAAAAGAATTAGAATTATCTTTTATTGTCACTCGGGGAACATTCAGGTTTACCAGTAGCAAAGATATATATATATATATATATATATATATATATATATATACACTCAAATAACACATAACACGTATTGCAGTGTTAAAAGTTATATTGTGTTGTTTGAGTGTTCCCTTTTTTTTTTTGAGCAGTGTATATATACAAAGATTATATGAAAAAGTCTCATAAACAGTCTGAAATTTTTAATGTTTTTAAGTTTTTAATTACATCAAGTGATCCTTATCACAGAGAGGAAGCCTGAGAATACTTCAGTCTACTTCTCAGGATTACAATTAAAACCAAAACAAGGATTAACCAATGGTTTAACTAAAGATTAGAAGAACACGTAATCAGTGCTATCAGAAGGAATTGTAATATTATTCAATTAATATCTACTCTGCAGTGATTAAATAAAAGAAATAGACAGAGCATACACGACTGATTCTACTTTAACAATAAAAAGTGAAGGAAAAATCTGAAGGTGAGGAATGAACATTCAAACTAGTATTATTAAAACAGAATAAAAGGTAGCATTCATCAAGAATTAGTCTGCCGGGGTTTAAAAAAGGGTTTTGATGAGTGATTCAAATTCTAATCTCTACTTTTGTGAGACTGAGAGAGGAAAGAAAAAGGGGCAAAGACCAAGATTTGGTTGCCATACTTTCTAACAAACTAAAAAGGCAAATTGATTGTTATTTTTGATACAAACTATCAACAGTAAAAGCTATGACTAATTTCCCAAATGATTGTTGTTTGCAGAATCATGAGATTTGTTCTCATAGATTGCCAAGCCAGATGCAGTGAAGCGACTTCTCACTTTAACGAAAGGAGAGACAAAAGGCAGCACAGAAATTTAGGTTGACAACGAATATTTGATCATGGTTTTCCAGCATTTTATGTAATATGTAAGCCAGACAGAAAGTAAACTCATTTCTCTGTCTCTGTCGGACGACTGTGTGTGCAGGATGTGGTTGCTCTGTGTCAGCAAGACCGCTTGCAAGAAGATAGATATTATAATGGGGTTTCAGCTCACAAACCTGTTTATACACAGATAAATGTGCATTTAGCCATGCACCATTTATTGCAATATCAATAAAAATGAAAATGCATGTATGGCATAAATAGATTTACGGCCTGACATGAGGGGTCACTTAATGATGAGCCGAATAGAGATATGCATCATACTATCATGTTGCAGTGTTAAAACCAACCCCTTAAAAAGCTCTCCACCACCAATAAAACATCAACGTCTCGTAGAATAATGATGTTAGCTTCTCTACGAAGGTCTACAGATGTATTTTAAGCTGAACTTTATTCTGTTGAGATAAGTAATGTGTTACGCTTATGAGCCAAAACTTCAGAAAGTAAATACAGTTTCAGCTTTTCTACCCTTACGAGATTGCACTAATACCACTGGATAATGGTCAATCATTTAGAGGAGCAGAAAAATCAAGCTCTGTTGTCTGCCAATTTACTGCAGACTGTTTTATCCTTACATTAAAACCATAACATATCCACGTTGAAGCTTAGCAAGCAGACACTAAAACTACATCCCCAGTGTATTAAATTATATATCTGCACAATAGAATAATCAGTGATTCCTCTTTAAACTCTGTGACCCTGCTTCCTCTTACACATCCTTTCAGCATTTCCTTTTTGTAGGAGCATGTAAGCCTCAATCAAATTCTGACAATATGTTTGTCAGGACAAACATTTGGACATTTAATTTGAGAAGTTTTTCTTTGCCAGCCCCTTTATTGCGCTGCATATGTAAAAGCTGTCGCTCGACGCCAATCAATTAAACTTTATTTACACAGAGCTTTCCATTCAAATCCACGTAACACAAAGTTGAAAACAACCAGATAGGAAAATAAATCTTGGACACAAGGTGTACCATTGAATTTCATAAAGCAGATTGTTGTAGAAGTTGCTGTGGTTTTAATTACTATTGACAATTGAGTCCTAGTATAAAACTTACTGGGTTTATAATATTTAGCATAAAGGAAAGTTGGTCTCCTGCTCTCCTATTCATAGGAACTGTGTGTGATTGCAGAAGAAAAACTAAATTTCACAAAAATGTTCTCCTTTATTAAGAACAAATAAATGTAACAATTTTTCAATAGGAGAAAAGAGAAAGCTTTTATTTTTGTCCATGTTATAGTTACTCCCTCTTCAAAAACATAGAGTGTTGCTTTGATTCTTTCATGCATTTTTTAGAAATTTTTTGCACTTTCATGTCAGGAAGAATTTGTGAAGGACTTTGGTGGACTGTTTTTTGAATGTGTTGTTGAAATGACTTATAGATAAATTTGATATTGGCATAAAATAACTAAATATTATCAGAGGTAAATAATCAACAATCAAGATGTGACAACTGAAATAATACTATAGGTTATTTTATGTGAAATAAAAAAATTGGGGTAGATTACAATTTTTAACACAATTACTTTTGCCCCAAGGTTATTATACCGTCTACCCCAACTTTACCATTTTACCGTTTAAACGTCTCAAATTATTCACAATAAGACGAGGCAAATCGCTAGGGGAAAATTTTTGGAGCAGCATTTCAGAAGGATGAATCATGCAATTTTTACTGACATGTTTTGTTTAGGAACATCAGTGTTAGCATAAAGCCTTTTAATACATGAGGCAATATGAAGTCTCTGCGATGACTTTATAGTTTTGTCCTTGCCTTTTTCGACTCCTCATTGCCATGAGCATCCTTTCAACTTAAATTAACTCCCTCATAACGCCCTATGGCTCAGGGAGGTTAATTGGTGTCACCAAGGCAATGCATCCACACAGATTAAATCCATGCTCAAGAATGACAAAAAAAAAAGTATGCTGAAGCTACTTCGTTGCTGTCCACACTCGAAGCCATCTAGACCAACAAGGTGTTCATGTTTGCACTTGCTGGAAGCTGGAAGAAAGATAACATCTTCCTCAATATGATCAAAAATTCTTGTGTAAATTACATGAGGAGAACCAACTATACTTTTCATTAAATTCATGCCTTCCTAATTTACCTCAATGCTTTGAGAAGGTAATCAGTTTACAGCGCACAGCCGCTGCAAAGTGAAGCATGAATAGAGCTCGACATGTACTGATTAATATCATCGTTCTCTACTGGTTAACACACTGAGAAACCATTTCAGATTTGCAACAGTCTATGCTTGAAAATTAAGTCTGCTCAATGGCTTCAACGTTAATTATTAAATAATCACCACCACGTGATGTTCAAACACCTCAAGGACATGAACATGAATTTGTGAGAAGTGGTTGTAAAGTGGTGGAATTCCTGCCAGGAGTTCATCTGACTCTGTTTCGATGCACCAACAGCTTGTTTTGCTCACACCCTGCCCCTTATCATACCTAAAGACAGCAGGGTGACAAACTGTAATTCATATGTAAAATCATACCTGCAAGTACATCCACATGCAGAGGGTGCTGTTGTACACGCACGCATGCAGATAGATGGGATTCACATGGACTGGAAGCAAATATTACTTTCCATCTGCAGATGTTGGCGGTTTTGGTGCGTGAGTGTCATTGACAGTCTCCTGATGGGCAAATATCGTCTTTCCAGACAGCCTATGTTTCTGCACTGTCTTGCAACAGTAGCTGAAACCTCCTAAGCATAACAAGCAATCCACACCTGGAAAAATAATACCCGCGTAACTCAGTCAAACAGACGCATACAATGGAAAGACAGGAACGATCAAACTTGTACTTTACAGCTTTTAAACCAAGACTGTGACTTTAGAATTGACAAGGTCAGAAAACATTATTTGACGACATAGACCCAACCAGAAGAAGAGACAAAACCCAGGAGCTGAGCATTAGCATGCTGCCCATCCCCACCACAAAAGCTGCCCCAGATGCTAAGGAGCGTCCGTCGGGAGGCCCTTGCACTTTGCTTAGGGGTGGTAGTTATTTTCAGAAGCAATAATTAGGGTCTGAGTGTCAAGATTTCCCTTCGCCCCTTCAAAAAACATTCAGCTTGACAACTATTAAAGGCCATTAAATCAGCTTGGAGAGCTTATTAATTTTACTGCTCGGACACATTTAAATTGAAATATGCATAACTTAAGGAGAAGGAGAGATGGAGAAAGAAAATAGAGAAGTAGAGTCAAATGTCAGAAAGATTTACTGACCCCAAGGCTGCAGAAAGCAGCAAAGGGGAAAGGACACGGCATACACAGGTGGAAAAGAGCAAAGGCAGAATGGCTTTTATACATGTATTCATGGCCAATGTCAAAAAAAAGGGCATACATGAATATGTATGCTTTTCTGCTACTAGAGACAAAATATTTCCCAAATATTCTAATTACGCCCTTCAAGATCATTCCTAAAGCTACAGATAGAGTGTTCATTGCTTTCATTCAGGGGTCTAGCATGAAAGCACAAGACTGAAAATCTAAAACAAACATCCAGTTATTACAAGAAAATCAACAACAGCTCTCTGAAATTTAAGCTCTTCGACTCTCAACATCTTGCCCTCCACCCTGGTTAAAGTAGATTACTATGTGCCCTCTCTCCAATGATGCTGAAGTGCTGGTTTTCTTTCTACTTCTAGCACCTATTATTATACATGCTGAGGAATTCCCACAAAAAAAAAAGAAACAAAAAAAAAACAAAAGCAGTATTTGGCAACCTCTACAAAGGGAGATTGGTAAAAATGCCATGCAGCCATCGAGACTAATTTGTTCCTTGATGTTTTTAATACAAGTGTATTGTTAATTAAAAATGTATTTTAAGGACGTTTGCTGGGAATATTCATGTACTGCCTGAGATGTTTCTTGAGACATCCCTGAAAGATGTCTCAGGGATCAACATAATTATGAGGTGTAAGAAACCAGTTCTAAATAAAAATATGAAAATGTGACAAGCATTTGCATCCAGCCTCTCTGAATCAAGGCTTTAAAAGTAAGTTTAACATCTTTAGACAGAAATTTCTTCCCATCCCCACAGTTTTTGGTAAAGTTTCTCAAGCTTCTTAATGGGATTGTGCCTGGGCTTTGTCTAGACTCTAGGCCATTTTGACACATGTATATAATTTAATCAATAAGTTTGGCTCAACCCTCCATCCCAGTTCCCAGTATTTTACACCCTCAAACAGATTTTCCTGACGAAAAGAATTTCCTCAGGACGATGCCATCACCACCAGATATGCTACAAATGTGCTACTTTGTGTTGCTCTGCTACATAAAATCTCAACAAAATGCATTGGAGTTTTTGTTTGTACTATTTTATGTAGATGTTCAAGAAATAACCTTTTACAACGTTTCAAACCCACATTGTCTTAAGTTGTGGTTTTACTGGTGCTCTTATCCACAATCTTCTGTTTTTCTTTTTCTTCCTTTTTTAAAGCAGGCCTTCAGCAGAGTTGCGGTTCAAAACTTCCTGTGACCACACAGAAACGCCCAGTTGCATAAGTGCGGGGTGTGGGGTATGTGTGCATGTGTATCCGTTGGAGAATGAGGATGTGAGGATAATTTAATTACGAACCAGATAGAGCGGGTTACCGAGGTTAATATCCTGCATGCACTCTTCTCCTCTCCGGACACTGTAATTGCTTTAAGCACATTAGGAAGTTTATTGACTGCGATGGCCTTTTAAGACATTACATTTCTGCTTCTTAGTGTCAGACAGGAGTCGTCCAGCTCCACTCGCTGTCTCTGTCTCCTATTTCTGCCGCAGCTCTCCTCGCCCCGTCACTCTCTTGTTTCTGTGTGCGCCTCCCAGCCTGTGTCTGCTTAATTGAGGCTCTGTTAATATGATGAGATTTGTATAGCGGCTCATCCGCAGAGGCGGCGTGTTGAGCTTTGACTGACAGGTGATTAACTCCTCTTAACCCACTGAATCATTTGTCCTCGGTGGAACAGTTGCACTAATGACACCATAAAAGGCTTCTTGATGTGTCAAATTCTTGAGTGCAGCTCCAGAGAGAGAGAGAGAGAGGAAGAGCTTCAACAACTCCCTCCAAAAATTGTGCATCTCACTCATTTTCTTTTTCTCTTACTTTAAATCCCTCAATGAGGCCCTCCTTATGAGGATGGAGGTGAATGGAAGGAGTTATTAAAAGGTCCTCACCTCCCCCCCCCCCGGGACCGTTAAAGAGGAATTATATGCAACCAAGTGCACTTACAGGACGCGTAAGCGTTATTTCACATTTCTGTTGCAATAAATCCACTTTCCACTACAGTCGTGGCAGGAATGGAAAATTATTTTTAGCCCAGGAAATATTTTTGAGTGCTTTTCATAAGACATCTGCAGGAAGAATTTTATGAAGAGCTTCAGGTGAGAATAAAAAAAAAAAGAAGAAGAAGAAGAAAATTACTGATTGGAGGGGGGAGGGAGCGAGGGATGAGAGGCATGAGGAAAGTCATTGGGAGGAGACGAAAAGCGCAGGAATGCTGTGACAGCTGACAGGGAGCAGAGCCAGGCAATAACTACAGCAGATATAGCCAATGTGAAAAGATAAATGATGTAATATCTGCATGGATCAATGTCGGTGCCTTCTCTCTAAAAGGGGCTCTCTCTATAAATTTCACAGGAGTTGCTCCAACTCCACGTGCAAAGACGCACACACTTTCACACTGAAATACACACCTTCCACAATTAGAAAGAATTAAGATGAATGGCTGTGAAGTTGGAGTATGTGAAGACCACTCTGTAAATGTCTTCCTGCAGCTGTCCGGTCTCATCACCACGCAGATGGTAGAGGGAGGCGAGGACCAAATCAATTTGTTAAGATAGCAATATCAGGCTAATGAGAATTCAAGTGGCTTGACTTTTGACATGAATCTCATCGTGTCATTCACATTATGAAACCAAGAGGCCATTAACACAGAGACCAGTATTCTCAAAGTGGAGTCTTTGCTAACAGTTCCACCTTGTGGTAAGTCGAACAATTACACCTGGCAGGTTTATACTCCACTCATAATACAGTAAACAACAAAAGTTGTCGATCCAGAGGAGAAAATATAGCCATATTAGCCTTTACATGTATATAACACAATTAGATCTCCGTTTGCACCCAGACCGGTGGTTGCATGAATAAACGCAATGATTGACACATCAATTATCCATGATTTGGTTTTACTGTATCAGAGGAGGACCATTCTTTAAGCCTGATGCCTACGCTGAAAATCTACATGCAGTTTAATGGATGACTCATTTTTGAGGCTGTCGCTGAGATTATGACTTATTGTATTCACAGCATGAACTCCTACATCAGCTGCCAGGACGAGAAAACTGCCAAAAGGAAATAAAGATACAGCAACAGCTTACACATGCTGTGTGATTTTGCACAGTACTGTGCAAAATCCTGAAGCCACATGATCAAAATACCAAGACAAGTTTGATGTTTCACTTGAGAACAATGTTATGAGTTGTGATTATGAATTGAAAATAAAGTACAGCTCAGTAAAAAATATCAGCTCCCAATCAGAAGAATAAAAATACATGTTCATTTGTTCTGTGTTGTTTTTACAACAGTGCCTATAAAAGGTACTCAACTCCTTGGATATTTTTTCCTTTTAGTTTGAGAAATCAATCATGATCAACAAAATTTGCTTATTTTTGACAAAGTTAAACAGACAAAAACAGAGTCATTTTCAAATGATGACAATTTAAACAAAAGCCAATGTAACAAAATAAGTGATTGCATAAATATTTACCTCATTTAAAGGTTTAGACGTAATTCGATGGCAGTTGAGCCAATTGTGGTCTCAAAATGCATTAAATGGACACCACAGTGAGTATGTCGCTAGTGATTGTAGCGTAAAGTTACCTATGTTCACTGGCTGATCAGACTTCCTGGTTACATTATGTGAAGACTAAAGAACAGCGCAAGCAAATCAAACAAAATTCTGTTGCATTTTCAACTGGAACTCATGAAAAGCTGCACTGAATACAAGCAGAGCACATAAAGGCACATGTAAATACAATTGTTGGCAAGCAACCCAAAATGTTCTTGAGAACCAACATAAGAACTATAACAAACACACAAGTGCATAAACAAACATTTTACTTCCCTGAACTTTGTTGCAAACTCAGCATCAGTGTCAACACAAAACATTGTCACAGTTGCTTTTATTTAACTTTACAAATTTTAAGTCTAAGCTTAGAAAACTTTTAGATCAGTCTAGAATAACTATACCACGGATCTATCACTAAATATGGTTTTCATATAGCTTCCACATCAAAATGATGGTCTGTTGATAGATCTATATCTGTAAACTGCAGAAATGACGGCTGGGTTTCTGCCTGGTCACTTTCACCAACTTCTGCTCCACATACGATTCACACCTGTCTCCTCTGGTCGATGCTCTCTCTGTACTCACGCACAGGTGAAACTAGTTACGCCATCAGTTTGCGCTCAGGCTTCATTCTACATTGTATTGCAGTTCATTCTAAAACCACTGGGTGTTGCACTTGAGCAACAGGATTTCAGTCCTGAACAACTAAAGCTGTTGCGAGTATGCACCTGGAAGTTATTTGCAATTTGCAACAATAAAACGGAAGAAGAAGCAGAACCGCCATATATCTGATTTCTATTTTATTCAAGTGAGCCTTGCTGAACAACAGGAACGAACCTGCTTTAATCTTATCCAACACGTGTTTATTAATAATGGAGGATAAAACTATTGCAACACTTACGAAGAACATTACTCCTTGAATCTCCTAACAAAATATGACATTGCACCCAACACTGCATTTTTATTGCATTTC
Source organism: Poeciliopsis turrubarensis (assembly GCA_010277015.1). NCBI lineage: Eukaryota > Metazoa > Chordata > Actinopteri > Cyprinodontiformes > Poeciliidae > Poeciliopsis > Poeciliopsis turrubarensis. Next base: position 1,955,343 of record VMRN01000059.1, read on the forward strand.
TATGTTCTGTTGCTATCTTGAATTGTCGTGAGAAAGTGCCACTTAAATTGCACATATTTGAAAGTAGGATATGCCAAACTCAAACGACCAAAGTACATTAGAACACATCCATATTTAATATTTTATGGAACTTTTCATTTTTTTTTTGTCACTAGTGGAATGCTTCCGATTCCGAATGAGGCCAAATTGTGAGGTGAAGAGTAGGAAACCCGGACAAAGAGTCCAAACTGCACTAATCTGTGATGTCAAAAATTATATTTTCTTTCCCTTACTTGTTTTAGACCAGACTTTCTCTAAATGAGCAAATTTTCTGCTCAAAAAAAATTACTGCAAGGTTTTCAGGCTGTAAAGCAGCATAGTAACCCTAAACCATCACAATACCACTACAACGTTTGACTGTTGAATTATCTTATTGTTCTAAAATGCTATTACCATCAGATGTAACAGGGAGCTTCCCAAAAAAAGCGATTTTTAACTCTTAATCATAATCCTTGAGGATCATCAATAATTTTTTTTTCTCCTTAATCTTAAGCTCTTTTTTAAATCAGTTTTGTTTTTTTTCTCCTGTAGATGCTATTTTGACTAATCTCTGTCTTGGTATTGGAATAATGACCTCCAGGATGGGCTGTCAATTTGATCTCATGGTGATTTCGGCAGGCTAGCACTCCTGTGATGGTCCATCCCTGTTTTATTCTCTCTCTATTTGTGAATAATGGCTCTCACTGTGAATCACTGGATTCCATAGACCTTAGAAATGACTTGGCAACCCTTTGAAATCTGGTTTCTGAATTGCTTTTGCCTTCTGGTGTGATGCAGGTGTGTGAAGATACACAACAAGAAAAGAATCTCTTTCATGAATTTTACTTCCTCCAGTGACGGGTAAGTTGCAATGCCAGCTGAGTTGTTCTAATTGAAGAACTGTGTCTTTCCCCCCCTCTGGCTCTCGCATAAACAGGGTTTTGTAGTGCACATGCAGTGAGCTGCAAGAGTTGTAACCACAACACAGAACATAGAACCAATAAATTTTACGATACGAATGTTGTCTCCCGGGCTGTGTTGCATTTACTGACCTGACACAGGCTCAAAAAAACTAAAACAAAATGCGAAACCAAGCATAGAGGCTTATAAACACTCCAAAGTTCATTCACTCCCTGGTCTAACTTTTTAGATTTGGTCATGAAGTGTTGCTTTGAGAGATCTTTCAGCCTACTCCATGTTGTCATATGAACTGCAATCAAATAACTTCTTTATTCTACTAGTGGGAGAATATTCAAGCCTGCACCCACCACATGGGTTTATTTTCTTTGTCTTTAAAGTGAAGAAGAGTGTCTCTTGTCTTTGGGATGCTGATTAACCAATTATTCTTGTTTAAATGAACTGGTTTGTTTTCTTCCATCCATTTGTGCAGCTTTCGTTTCATTTGCGTTTTAGTGCTCTGCATTCTTTGCTCCAAACTGTTCAGCACAATTTGTTCTTGAGTGTTTCATCCAATTTGTTTTTGATATTGTTGTTAGATGGAAAATTCCCCAGACTGTTAAAAGCTTCAAGCTGTTTTGTTGTTGTTGTTGTTGTTGTTGTTGTTGTTGTTGTTAAAACCGTTGTCTGCTAACATGGGTTTACAGCTCATCTGTGTTTGGTTCACATAAGCGTTTAGTCATCTTGAAATTTAAGCGGTGGCGTATTATTTTAATATTGATTGTTTACATGAGTCTCACCTTTTACAAAAAGTGCACATAGACAGTTTTAGCAGATCTGAGTAATGAGATGTTGTGTGAATAATAACATATTCAGTTCTGATTTGTCACTGTCACTTTTTATTTGGATCTTGGGAATGTCATTTATTCTCAAAAGGTAGCATACCTCATAGAGACAAAACAAATAGTTTCATCCTGCTCTGCAGTATGATTGATAGTGACTCATTTTCTTCTTGAATGTCAAATCCAGACGGCAAGCAGCTCAATCACAGACTTTTTTACATGGAGTCAAAATTAGGTTGTCACTTTCATTTGAGAATATTGTTGATTACTTAGAAATGCTAAAAGATAGCAAAGAACCTGAAAACAGAGCAGCAGAAGGGAAACTACTTATTTGTTCCCACTGTATACTATCCAGCACAACGCTGCATCATTGCACTGAAAATTAAACGAAAGGCCATGTGGTTCAGGCCGCTTAAAGACGGAGTGTGTCTCGTAAAGATGATGTCATCATTGACTGAAGGGCCTCCTCTTTCATTTGCAGAAATGAAAGGGGGTGGGTGTGTTCTCTTCTGGGCCATAAAGATAGCTGATGACATGTAGATACTGGTCTGTTTGGCTAGACAGAAGGAGCTCCAGGTTATGCTGAGTGAGAAAAAATGCTGATTTAGAGCGAATGTTGTGCAATGATCATTGCAACAAGAGGAATGTCTAAACAGGAACTACAAACTTTCTGTAACATGAAGACTGTGAAAGTGTGAGAGACAAGAAAGGCTTGAAACAAATGGATTGGTAGCTATTTCAGAGGGTCGGCTTTAAAGGTCCAGCAGCAGGAGGAAAGCGAAAGCAAATTGGATAGAAGAGCGGGCACAAAACAGGCTGACTTCACTCTGCACTATCAATCTCACTGAGGACTGAGTGATTCAGCACCATGGGAAAATCCGGTAAGAAGAGACTGCAGTCTGACGGTTGTAACACAAATGTTTTTTTGTTTTTTTTCTCACTGATTCACAACTTTCCAAGACAGAAAAATCACTTGTGTGATCTCAACAGTTTGTTGGTGTTGAAGCTTCATCATAATGCAGTACAAAAAATATTGTAAACTGTAAAAAAAAAAAAAAAAAAAAAAAAAACACTAAAAGATGTTTTTCTGCTCTTAATTTGATTACTTTGATTCTTGTTAGATTCCTAGAAAACAATAGCAGAATCTGTCCTTCTGTTTTAGTCTGTGTACATATTTGAATGTACCTATTGTGTAGGCACTGGGGATTGGGCCAATGAGTGAGAGGCACTGTGTAGCCTTGTGGAGAAGGGGGTGACAGCGGGTCGCGGGGTATGATATAGCAGACGTTTTCTTACTCACGATATGAGATCATTCAGTTTCACCATCACAGCTCTGAGGTCATGCATGAGTCTCCTTGTGGTATTGTTATATTCCTGCTGTCATCAGACGTCTAACCATTCCCCTCTCTGATCTGTCTCCGTCTCTCAGCCTCCAAGCAATTTGCTGAGGAGGTGCTGCAGTGCCACAATGAGTACAGGAAGAAGCACCAGGCTCCTCCGCTAAAGCTGAGCAGCAAACTGAGCAGAGATGCTGCTCGGTGAGATACAGCACACAACACACACAGATTAAATTACAAAGCTAAAGAGAAAAGGTTTACCGTCAATTAGTCATCGCCAAAGTTCAAACAAAAACACATTAGATGGAAAGCTTAATGTACCCAACACGTGTTTCCGATTCAAAGAGGTTTGGTATTGATTCAAAGACTAAAGGGAATATACTGATGTTTAAAGTGAGAGGAGGCATTCATTATCAATATCAAGTCCCCACCATGATAGCTAAGACAGACGTGTCCATAATAGCTGAACTGCACCTGTTCTTTTTCTCACACACACAGAAACACAGAGGAGTCTGTGTTCCTGCATGAGAGTCAAACTCAGTTTGTCCTGAGAGTCTCATCCCAAAAGCTTTTTAGATGTTAGGCTGTGAGACTTTTTTCAGTCCAAAACCAATAATATTGCACAGCTCCATGTCATACCATTGGGGTAAGAAGATGTTGAACTGTAGGTAAAGCAACAATCATCCATGATTATCTTCATATTTGTCTGATGTATCTATAGACAGTAGTGTACAGCTGTCAGATGGGGTTATTGTTTGATTAAAGCAGGTCTCTCTTATAAATGAGATCCTGGATCTCAATGAGAAACCTCTGTTAATAAAACAAATATGTATATATAATACAAAAGGTACACATTTTTTTTTTGTAAAAAAAATTGCTCAGAACGAGAATCAAAATTGCGAAACGTCTTTATACACCACATGTACCACTGTAACAAAATTTACTACCAAACATTGCAGCAATAACCCAGCAACTATGCATCTTTATTTCTCGCTACTTTATTTGTGTGTGTGTGTGTGCGTGCGTGCGCGTGTGTGTGATGTTTTTTTTATTTTTGCTTCAAATAAATAATTTTGTGCCACAAAATGTTTTGTCACAAAACATTTCTGGCAGTGATGTTTTCTGTTACTAAGCTTAATGAAAAAAGACTGAATTCTCTGTTGTTGTTGTTTTTTTTTGTAAGTTATGCTGAAAGTCTGGCTAGCACAAGAATCCTGAAGCACAGTATGGAGTCCAGCAGAGGGAGCTGTGGAGAAAACCTGGCTTGGGCTTCTTATGACCAAACGGGTAAAGACAAATAACACCTCATTTTTATAACATATGTTTAAGCTTTGGAGCATTCCTGGTGAAGTTAAATCTGTGCATTAGAGTATTCTCCCCTTGGTTTAAAAAACAAAAACATGTCAGCAGGATCTGTATGTAGAACCCAAAGTAAATACTGTTTTCTGACTGCCAGTTGGTGCAGCTGAACAGCTGGACTCTATTTTCCCTCCACTTCAGACACTATGACTCACTGCATAAAAATGTCAGCTCAGGACAAATATTGATAAAACAGCCCAGTAATTACTGACAAAAAAGTATCAATATAAGCCCCATGAGACCAAGAGGAATTTGCTCCAAATGACATCCATTGCATTTTAATGAGGCATTATTAATCTGGTTGCCCTTTAGACTAATGATGCTTTTTTTTCTTTTTAATTCATTGCTGATGTAGGGAAGGATGTGGCAGATCGCTGGTATGAAGAAGTCAAGCAGTACAACTTCAGCCGCCCTGGATTCTCCTCTGGCACTGGTGAGATTCACACTGCCTAATGTTTTGTCTCATCTCATCTTTTCTTTTCTCTCTCAGTTTGTCAACAGCTTCTTCGCCTGCAATGTCGTTTTGTGTTTACGTGCTGTCACTTTCGCTTTCTCTCACTGTCACATTTGCGCAGGCGTTGGGTGGCTGGTTGTTATTTCTGAGCTAATATAGTCAGTGTGTGACTTGGTGTCCCTCCAGTGGAAAACCAAGGGGAAAGTCACTGTCATATTTATAGATGACAGATGCACATGCCTCATCTAGTCTGCACAAATTCTGACACATGGTCTACCGCATCTTCAAACACAGTGTGCGGGTTAGTGTAACTTACTAACACAAAGTGGATCACTCTTAGCCACTGCAGTGATTCACAGAGATTCATGTTAAATTTCCTGTAAGAGAAAGACAGGATAAGAACTGAAAGAGGGAAGGGAGACTGATTTAGGGCTGCGTGATGCTGGGAATAAAATTCCCCCTTTTATAAATGTTTGGGGGAACTTAAGTGCCTGAGTGCACAGCTGCAGCAATTTTCAAACAAAATGTTTTTCACTCTTGCTGCATGTTCATGTTTTTCTTTTGACTTTCTGTGTCACCTTCAGGTCATTTCACTGCGATGGTGTGGAAGAGCAGCAAGCAGCTGGGCGTGGGAAAGGCCATAGCGTCGGATGGCTCTTCCTTTGTCGTGGCCAGATATTTCCCAGCAGGGAATATAACGAACCAGGGACACTTTGAGAATAATGTCCTCCCATCTAAAACTGCTTCCTGAAGAAATATTGATCCCCCTGGACTTTACTCGGGGCCCAAAAACATTTGATTAGATTTAAAGGGGAATAGCTACCTCCCTTGCAGAGAGTACAACAGAGACATTGTAGAATTTTAAAAGATAAAACACACGCAGACCTCTGCACCTATGAAGAATCTTCAAATTGCCTAACATTTTTGTAACTGTAGATTTTTGCTGTCTAAACACCATTTTCTCCTAAATTTGTACACTAAAGTAATATTTCATGTATTTTTCCCTCCTTTTTGTACGACTGAGTTAATATGGAGAAATAGTCACCGACATGCTGACTGACGTATTACCTGGATTTGAAGCTGATGACTGTACATGTTAGGAATGTTCTTGTTATTGCCCCGTCTTGTTAGAGAAGACAGAGTTTGTGTTGCTTTTCATATTCTAACTTGTTTTTCTTTTTTACAATAAAGCTGAAAGATTGTCATAACAAAACACATAGTGAGTTTGTGATAACTCAACATGTCCAGTCAGTTTGGTTTTGACTACACAAATGTTCTATTAATATTTTCAGAGTCTGTTTTGGTTGTGTGTGTATATATATATATATATATATATATATATACACACACACCGTATATGCTTTCAAGCAAACTTATTAACTTGCATTGAAATGGCATCAGAAAAGAATAAATGCAGTGCTTTACGAAGGCAATAATGTCCACAGACCTTGTATTTTATTGGAGTCTTATGTAAGTAGACCAACAGAACTCATGACAAATTAGTGAAATAGAAGAGAAAAGATAAACTCTTATAAACTTTCTTCAAACTAAAGTCTGAAAAGTGTGGCATAAATTTATGCTGTGGGGTTGTTTTCCACCTAAGCTAAATACAGGACAGTTCTGGGAGAAAACCTGTGAAAGGAGGTAAAACACGTGAGACGGGTGAAATGTTGCTTTCCATCTGCTGTCTGAACTCCATAATTCTGATCTCCAAGTCAGAAAGTGTAAGAAACTCACAGCTACCCCTTGTGGCCGGATTTCAATATGGCCACTTCTTCCACCAGCACTGTGGTGGAAATATTTATACAAGACACTCTTCTGAGAGTAGGTCTAAAATTAATCTTACATGTAGCACCTTCAGTTCTAAACTGAACAAATTAAAAGTGGTGTTTGCTTGTAGAAAGTAAAACTTAAAACAATATTCATGGTACTGTGAACTATCTATTTGGGCTCTGCTGTGTTGAAATCCTGACTCATTAACTGTAACGCTGTTTCCTTGGGCGCAACGTCAAACCCAAGTTTAGACTTCAGATTGTAGTATGTTCAAATCAATACCTACTGCAAGAATTAGAACCAAAATCTGAATAAACAATGTGTTCAAGCTGGTAGAGGCATATCCCATTTCGGCTATAATTGTAATGAATGAAGAGCCTTAACTCAGAGGCCTGAATCTATATGCACACCACACTTTTCAGGTTTAGGCTTGGAAAGAAATTTTAAGCCAAATATCCTTTCCATTCCATTTTATAGTTGCACAATACTTAGTCCATCACACAAAAACCCAATAAAATACATTGTTTTGCGGTTCAAACGTGATACTGACTGCAAGGCACCCATTTTTCTAAATGTGGGTTGGTTTTTAGTCCCTTCATAGTAATCATCCTCAGTATTTTGTCAGAGTCCACACTGGAACTTGTCTTAGACTTTATTTAGCAGACTGGGGATGCAACATACAGCAGCAGCGATACAGAAGAGTACGCAGTATTTAGGCTTTAAAGGCAGGAACAAGGGAGCCGGGAATCAAATTGTCCTCAGTGCTCACTCACATGGTCAGCTCCTGTGAAGAAAAATAAAGAACAAAAATTGAAACAAGGTAATTTCCAGAAAATCCAGAAAGAAATGTGTCATTGAACTGAACTGCTGCCATCTAGTGGACATAGAACTGAACAACAAAGCAGTTTCTCAGCTACAACTCTGGGATTCAACTAGTTTGTGCTCCGTTTTCTCCTATCAACCTTCTCCCTTTCCCCCTCCGCTCTCTGGCTATGACTCATTGTTTTGAATGCCATTTGCCCGCCCTCTCCCAGCCGGCTCCTCCTTCCTCCATCCCTCCTTTGTCCTTACCATGATAGCATTCACAATGTCGTTCTTGTTGTGTTTGAGTGCGCGGATGGCCTTGGCTCGTGACACATTGGCCTGAGCCATCACCAGTTCAATGTCCCTCTGCTCCAGACCGCCATCGTCCACCTGATGTGCAGAAAGGAACAAAGCAAGCAATGTTGCATTCAAGATTCAGTGAAACATCCCTGCCAGTTTGACAAGACTCATCTTATTTACCTCTTCCTCCTCCTCTTCACTCTCCTCCTTGATTGTGAGACTTGGTGGGACAGGTGGGGCTAATGGAGAGGGGGAAACAGGCACCTTGAATTTCTCTGCTGCTGCTTTATGAGCCTGCTGAGATAAGTCCTCAATCTGCAGAAAAGAAAAATTGAAGAGAATAGTTAGAAGATACAAATATAAAGATGATTTTATGATCAAGACACAAAAGATTTACCTTTGCTTCTCCAAATACAATATAAATGTCAGACATCGGACTTTTGAAAACATCTGGTCTGGTGATGACAAACAAGATACTCTTGGACTTCCTGATAGTTATTCTGGTCACACCATGGACTGGCTTCAGACCCAGTTTAGACATCGCCTGCAGACAGAGTTTCAGGGTTAGGAACTGAAATAACTACTGGCTTTACTTAAACTTACATTTTAAACTTGGAAAAAAAAAATAAAAACCAAAACAGTTAGCTGCATCATACACTGTAGATCTTCAAAGTGCATCCCTGTAAATTGGCAGGTGTTTGTGATCTAAAAACGTTGACGCCCAACTTTTCACTTGACCAGCAACCTGTGCAATTTGACTTAAAAACAAATTTATTAGGAAGAAACATAAAACTTTTATAAAAGAGCTGAATCAAGGTGAACAGCTTTACACACCTAAAAAATCAATAGTATAAAAATGACCCTGATGAATGTGTTGATGAATGACAATGGGCACAAAAAAAGCCGATTAAAATTAATTTTAATTGTAAAATTAATGTTACATGTCGTGAAACTTCTGGGGTTGCATTTCTTTAAATTGAACAAAGTGTTTGTCAACAGGCGTGCAATAATAAACAGATCCAAAAACCAGACAGTTTTGATCCAAAACCTTCCATATGAAGATGGATTTCATTGTTCAGCGTCACAGTCAGCCAAAATATATTACAAAATCAACAACCACATGTTTTCGCCAAAGGAATTTGTGGCTCCAAGAATAGAACTAAAAATATCTGGAGTCGCCCAAAGAAGACTGTGGACAATAGATCTGACAGATTTGGAGAACTTTTAAAAGTACCTTAGAGAGGGAAGGTATTAAGAAGCATATACAAGCACATCTACACAAGCATCACTCTGACCTTGCGTGCCTTCTTCTCACTGCGGCTCTGTTTTGGTCTGTTCAATCCATCATCTGCAGCAGAAACACACTGGAAGACAAAAAAAAATCAGTAATGTTTATTTTTAAAAATCTCAGAAAGCTTTTGAGTTTTGATCATTAGTTTCATAACAAAATGTTAGATTTGTTAATACAGCAAAAAAAACTATTGTTTTTATTTTGAGCCAATAGGAACTGATTGGCCTATTCCTTGGAGTAAGAGCTACAAGGAAAAGGCAAACTACAAGTGTTGGTTGCAAAAATTGCAAACTGCAATTTTTTTATTGCAGTTTGCAATCAAAAATAGTCTATATTGAGCTTTCATAGCTAAATCAAACTTCAACACCTTAAGATTTGTAGGACAAGAGCAGGAAAATGTAAGTGCATATTGTGACCTATGTTAAGGTAATTTGACCATATGTTAGAGGTTTTCCAACTTTGATTTTAACTGTAGATTTTTTTTATGTTTATTATCTTTCATCTCAACACATAGGGAGTATGCAAGCACATATCTAAACTGTTGCTTTCCATTGGATTTTTAGACAGTTGCTAATTTACATATGAAGTCCCAGGACAGGCGAATCAAATATTTTTACAGAGCTCTTACACAATCTGGAAGGCCTAGAAAAGTCTGAAAAAGGATGGAGTTCGAATCAAATATTTTCTACTAATGAAAAATGTTGTAGTGGCAAACTGTACTAATTTCTTCTTTCCGCTACCGTCTCCTCCCTTGGTTATTGTGCCCCAATAACTATTTCTTGCACCCGTCCCTGTTCAAATATCTGCTATAAATTCAAAACTAAATATTTTGTCTTCGAATTTGACGAGAGCATTATGCTAATTTTGGGATCCATATATAGTTTGGGATATAAAGATGAAGTAAATAAATACAGAATATCATAAAACAACATTGCCTTACAACAAAAAAAGACACAAAATTGATCAGATATCAGAAATTTTAACAACCCATCATTACAAATTTAAACTATTCTAGAATAATGTTATTTATTCTTTAGAAAACCGTTTTTAGAACATAAAAACAAGGAAGTTATTTTCGCTTATAAAACCTTTAGATGGACTTACAGGTGGTTCTGATGGTCTCAGAGGCTCTAGCTCTTCCAGATCAGGCATCGAACCTTCACTCTCAGATTCATTACAGGAGGCCACAGTGGAACCTAAAGGCAACATGGAAAATATTCTGTCACAGTAGTGCAAACTACATATAATTTGTCAGTTAAACTAGTTCTTTGCTTTATTGGTGCTATGTAATTCTTAACATTCAACTAAATTAGCAACTGCAAAACCAAAGGCAGACAGAAAATCTGGGTGTGCAGCAGAAAACTAAGGAATTCTGGGTATCTCTTTATCTCACTTGAGAAAAAGGAAAAATAAGAAAGAAACTCACTGTTATTTTTAACAGATAGATCAATCTCTTCACAAACGTTGAGGTTATGAGAGATTGAACAGCCTGACTGTCTGCCGGTTGGTTGGCGACTAGAGAAGGGTTGGATTTCTCGCTGATCTGCTGGATCAGACTCATTTTTCACTGATCCATCTCTGTCTTCCTCAGTTTCCTTATGCTTAGACGTGTGACCCCGCTGGAGCCGTCCGCCATGATGCTTTTTGTCTGATTCTTCTTCAGTTGCACTAGCACCTTATAGGGAACAAATTTATTAATATGCATATTATACAATCATTTCAATATTTTCTAATTCATACACATCAGACCAGAGGGCGATTTTGTTTCCCTCTTTTCTGAAAAATGGCTGTCTACAAGGACAGGGCCAAGAAGATTTAAGTTTCCAGTGTCTGCACTCACCTCTGGAGATGTCTTGGGTGAACCAAGTACAACCATCCTTTATCTGTTTCTGAGACTGAGTGTTGAAAGTAGACTCTGAATTTTGATGAGATGACGATTCTGGAACATGTTCTGAATTTAGATTCCCAGTTTCTTGGGTGGCTTGGGACAAGACTACTGGCATGACAGTGGGCAGTTGGGATGAAGAGACACTTTTAGATGATGGTGTTGAAAAGACATCAGTGACTTCTGGGGGCCTGTTGTTGGAGGAAATTTCAGAACCAGCAGACTTAGGAGTCATAGACTGTAAAGATTCTTGTTGTGTGGAAAGAACAGGTTGGGATTCCTGGACAGGTGTGGAAAGGCCATCCATTGACTCTGTTGAGGCACAAGGTAGGGAGGAAGAGGGGGCTCTCATAGCCTGAGCATATGAGATACTTTTCTGAGGTTTGCTGGGGCCCGTATCTATGTTGTTATCATTATGGTCCACAGTAATTTGTGTCTGACTATCAGCTAATGGTCTGTTATCAAGTACTTCTTGTTTCTGCTGTAAATCTTGGTCCGTTGCCATAATTGGACTGAGGTTATCTCTTGTACGTCTGTTTAAATTACATTGTTCCTGCCTTAAAACTTTTCCATCAGTACTGCCATGATTATACCTCTCCATCTGTGCAACAGACTCAACTTTGTCTAGTCCAGATGTCCTCTGCTGAAAGTCAGAGGATGAAAAGTTGTTAGCATTGTAGTCTCTCTTAGTTTCAGTAATGTTTGTAACCCAATCTGAGTATCCATCTCCTGAAATGTTTGGTAGAGCAGGAGCTTTCTTTGGTTCTTGAACAGACTCGGGGCTAAAGTCATTAAGACCACCCGTCTGAGACGCCCTATTTCTATTCTGCTTCCTTCTCTTCCCTTTTGTAGAGGCAGCTTGGGTATCTGTGCAAGGTCCAACATTTTGTGTGAGCCTCTCAAAGGGATCTGAGTCATTCAGTGCAGAAGAGAACCTATTTTGACTTTCATCCACCTTATTTTTTTTATCACTCCTTTGTTTTTGTTTGACCTCGACCCCTTCCTCCCCTGCTTTACAAACAACACCATGCTTCCCTAAAAAGGCATCTTTAGTCTTTGGTTCATTCGTACTTCTGGTAATTTCAGCACTGACATCACTGTTTTTTTGGTTGTGTCGCTGATGTTGTGACATCTCCGTGCCATCTTTACAGGTGCTTCTCAGTCTGGCGATGTTAGATGTGCATTTTGCAGGGAAAGACCCAAACGATCCCTCTGGCAAAGAAAATGCTTTATTCCCTAGAGAGATTGACTGATACTGTGTAGTAGAATCACATCTTGACTCAGCTTTACATGGTGAATCAGGGTTTTTGGGTTTTGCAGCTCCATTAGGCTGAGTGTCAGATGAGGCAAGACAAATGCTATCTTTGAATAATAGCGTTTGTTTTGTGTCTGGCGCTTGGTTTATGTAATCCTCTGTTGGTTTCTGTTCTTTAGGAGTTCTGTCAGAAGTCTGAAGAGGCACCTCTTCAAGTGGAATATTAGACACAGAGTCTTTGATAATGACACTGACGCTCTGATCTCTCATTTCATCTGACAGAGCATTCAGACTCCCATACATGCCTTCATTCAAGCACGTAAAGTCAGTCGAACTCTTCCAGTTGTCTTGCATTTGTGTTTCCTTGCTATTGTTATCATTGTCTGGATTCAAATTACTTATGTCCTCTGGAAACCTGGCACTTCCATCCTCTCCTCCCCCTGCTTCTGAAATCTCTTCAATAGATTTCCAATGAGCGAGGTTGGACTCACAGATCCCCTCTTCAACCAATTCTTTATCCAACATTTGGTCATTCTTTCCACTCTGACTGTTGTTATCTTCCTCATCCAGAATTGAGCTGAGAACATTGTCATAGTTTTCGCACAGTTCGCTGCTCATATTAGAAACCAAAGCTGTCTCTGTCCTTTGGCCTTCTGTATCACACATTAGAAGACTCTCTGCCTCTAATTCATACCTCTTACCCAGGGACAAAGACAGTGATTCGCCTGCTCCCCAGACACCAAACTCAGACCCTGACCCAAATCCCAGGCCAAGCCCCAAACCCACCCTGGCATCACTCCATGCCCCAGATTCAGGGACCATGTCTCTGCTTGTATCTGTTTCTGAATTTTCTCTTTTGGGAGATATTGCAAGGGGGGAGTGTAAGGATCCAACAGCTCCTAGTACCCCGTCATCTGTACCCATAGTGTTCTCGCTTAGGTTCTCCAGGGAAGAGTCTCTCGGGCAGTGTTCAGGTGTCAGGGCGAAGTTGTCACCAAGTTCTGAAATGATTTCTGTGGAAGTAGAAACAGGGATATTACTTGGATTGGAATTTGAATCTTTAGGAGAGGACAGAACAACAACACCCTTATTCAAATCATTGGTAGGAGTAATAATATTCAGTGTTGGAGAAGAATCACTTGATTTAGACTCTACACTTTCAGAATCAGCCGGGGCATACTCAGTACTATGGCCAAGCTTGGTGTCAGAGTTGCTGTTGGGACCTGACCTACACATAGGTCTCCCTTCTATCAGCACATCGAATTTACCACAGAAAGACTTTGAGAGTGCAACTCTGCTTGCTCCAACAGTTCTTTGACTTTCAGAATGGCCATGGCGAGGCTTTATAAGCAATTTGAAAGAGTCCCTTTCAGGTTCTTTTGTCTGCTCAGTTTGATCACAAGGTAGTTTCAAGGCAACAACTTTCATCTTAGGATTTTCCTCAGGTAAATCTTTTGTATTCTCCTCCACAGACGTGGTAGATTGAGAAACGTTGATGTCATCAGTTTCAGAAGCAGGTGATGCAGGGACTGCAGCAAGGGTAGAGAATAGATTAGAACAGGGATTCTCTTGAGGCTCCTCAAAAGGGTTTAAAATAGCACCAGTACTTATCTGGCTTTCCCCTTCATTCTCAAGAACTTGTTCTGAAGTTTGAACTGGTTGCTGGTTATGTGCAGGTTTATCTGAGGTTTTTGTTTCATCTGTTTTAATGGCAGATTTGACATCAGGATCAGGTTGGTGTTCAGGGCATGTAGGCACTTCCAGGGGTGTTGGGTCTAAGTAGTTTCCTTTTGGGTGGGCTACAGAGCTTTTAGACTGATGGGTAGATTGAGACTGATCCACTTGTGTATCCATGTATAGTTGTGTGTTCATAGAGCCCTGTTCAGCCTCTGGCTGGATTTCAACTGGATTTGGATCATCTGTGGGTAGAGGTTCTAGGGATTGTGCATGCCTCTCAGTGCTGTATAAACGTTCATCTTCCTCCCCATTATAAGAGGCCGAATCTAAAGAGTCGTCTGTGTCATCTTGGAAGCAGAAAGATTCATCCAACCCTTCATTGATTGATGTTTCTGAAAGTGAATGAAGGAAAGAAGCTGAGCTGTCCTCAGCCTCATCTTCCACAGCTTTGCTATCACACACATCATCATCGTTATCATCATCATCTTCTTCTTCTAGTTCCTCCTCTTCTTCCTGTTCTTCCACAACCTTTACCTCTACTTTGGTTTCCTCATGTTGCATGTTTGCATCCTCAACGTTATCTTCCCCTTCATCACTATCAGGCGTGGAGTCAGCAATCTGATCATTATAATTGTAATCATCATGATCCTCTTCATCATCTTCATCATCATCCTCTACATCTGCCTCCTCCTCTCCTGCTGCATATGCATCAACATCCTTCCTTTCATTTCTGTCATTGACATCTATGTCATTTTCTTCTTCTGTGGGGAAAAGGGTGATTTCCATTGAGTCAGCCTTGAAGATTAGGCTAGTGTGAAGGGGAAATGAGATGAGGGAGGCAGGTATCATCCTTTCCTCATCTGGTACATCATCAGAACATGCAGCTTGCGAGAGTATGAAGGAGCTTGGGCCAAGCCTATCAAAGGCTCCAGGGCAGAAGGCATCCATGGGGAGCAGCGGTGAATCTGGGCTGAAGCTGGAAGATGCCACAGTCATGTTCTCAGTATCAGAGGTCAAGGTGGTGGGGGAAATATCTGGGTTGGCCTCCGTCTGCCTATAATGTTCTTCTGATAAACATCCCTCCAGATTTAGTCTTAGGCCTGTCTGCATGTGCCTAGAGTACTCTGTTCTCTCAACAGTGTGCTCCTCTAATGGGTAAAATGAACTTTCTGATTCCCCTTCATCATCCTGGGAGTCACTGCTGCTACTGCTTCTTATTGGGAGTGAACTCTCAGTCACCCAGCACGGACGACAAGTTTCCCTGGAAACCTTGACCTCCTCCCCTTTTAGAGTCTCATCTTCCTCAGGAATCACTGTGTCTGCTATACCTATCTGTGAATTCATAGCAAAATCGCTAGGATGGTACAAGCTGAAGTCACCGGCCCTATCGCCCTCTCGTTCTGGGGCTGATTGACCCTTCTCCTCTGCAACCTCATCTCCAATTTCTGACAATGAACTCACAAAGCAAGCAGGCGCCTCTTGCGTTTCTTCTACAAGGAGCAAGTTAGGAGAAGTGGATGGGGAGGTGGAGGATGTATAAGATGATGCCCAACTGCCTCCTTCTGCTGTAATGTAAGAGCCAGATGGAGAAGTGAGAGGGGAACAGAGGTCCTCACTGTCAGATGGAGAACCAGGAGAAAGAGGGGATGCTGGGGAGCCAGGGTAGGAATGATGTTTAAGGTGCGAACAGCGGGTGACCATTTTGATTGGAGTGGATGGAGCGGTGTAGTAAAGTTCTGGGTCAAGAGATGAGGGAATGCCAACTCGTAGGGGGTCAACAGGACAGACTGGCTCAGTGAAGGACAGAGCAACTGGACAAGACAGATCTGAAAAAGGGAGTGAAGGCACTTCATCTGCAGAGAGGGTCTCTTTGTCTTCCTTACTGCCTGTTACTTCGTCATCAGTTGTGATTGGTTTTGGAGAGGAGGGGAAAGTGTTTGCAACTGATGCCTGTGCAAGTTGTGTTTCCTGATTCTCTGGATTTGGGGGAATTTGTGATTGGATTTCCTCATTGTTGGTTTCCTGTTTTATTTCTTTAGTCTGCAGTTGAGGACATGGAAAACTTGGGAGATATGGCAAAGGGATGGCCTGAGCTTTGAGCTCAGTGGTGATTTTTCCTTTCATGACTTCTGTTGTTTTGAGTAGCGTCTCTTCACCCATCACCACTCTGGTGTCGATAGTCTGTGACCCTGGATAGTCACTTTCCACCTCAGATCCAGTCAGGACCTGTTCATAAGAAATTAAATATAAAACTACAGGTCACAAAGGTATCTCACAGCATCCATGCTGTAAAATTAGAAACACTCACAGAGTTTGTACCTTAATTCTTTCCATCTTAACGGAGATGTGGCGGCCACAGGGACCATGACCTCCCAGTTTTCCTGACAGTCTGGCTGGGTTGATGCGATTATCGGACCCTTCAGGCTGTGGTCTTGGAGTACCAGAGGAACTAGGTTTCACATGAAACACTCGTGGACCAAATGGAGAGGTCGACCCTGGGAGAAGCTTCTGTGGAGTGCTAGGAGAAGGACTCGATCCACTGTCATTTGGTGAGGAACCACTGTCACTTGGAGGGGAGTCTGTGGATGGATGTCTTACCATGCCTGAAAAAAAACAAAGAATTTCAAAACACACATTGTTATTAATGGGAAAAACAAAGATTTAACTAGATAAAAATCTAAATCCAATTTTAGGAAGTTTTGAGAAAATCAGGGACTTAGCCTGAAAATTAGAACAAACACAACTTACGGGACTTGGTGTTGATGAAAGATGGATGTTTGTGTTGTTTAAGTGTTCTTTTCAGATAAAATTTATCCTTCCAGATCAATGATATTATCGGTATGTCTTAAAGTCTCATCAGGATTCAAAAACTAGTGAGATGAAATGCCAGGGTTGGTGAAGCAAATTGGGTCAGAGACGACTGAGTGAACAGATTTTCTGAATGTTCATGAACAGAATAAATTTTGAAATTGAAAAATATAGAAAAATAAAGAACCGTATCGGTTTTGCTATTGGGTATCTTGAAAGATCTTTGGTTGAGAAAGTATTACACACAACAGCAAGAACTTAAAGTCAATTTCCTGATGAACATAACAGTGTTCATTTTCTCTCTTCAGTGTGCTATTGCTACAGTGACCTCAATCCTGACATACAAGTGGTTCTGCTCAGTCATAGACACACCCACACGGGATTTTCTCTGTCAAGAGCACACATGTCAAATCAAATCGACCTCTGTTCTTCAAAAAACATAACCTATTATTTTCTTGGTCTTTTATTTCAGGGATTTCATGCTGCCGTCCTTCCATCCCTGGGATTGTCACAGATGCAAACATCGGCCCTTAGCAGTTCTTCCTGATTGTTTCCACGTTACTATGCGAAATGTGTGTTTGTGTCGAGTCATCCCCCAGAGACTGAACTGGTGAAAAAGGTGCACATTACAGCAGGCACAATAAGGCAAACCCAGTGCAACATTTTAATTTGCTCTGCAGCCTGATTTCTTACCAATGTTTAGTTAGAAGACGATGGTCCTTAGATGTTTTCTCATGTTGATACATGCCAATGATTTGATCTTTCTACTTATTAAGACAAACTAATATCTTTACCACCACCAGGCATCTTTTGACAGTGATTTAAAAAATGAAAAGCTGCTGGTTCTATCAGTTGGGGTTAAATAATGTTTTGCCAGGTGGAAGATAATTGTTCATGCAGTAATTATCAAATTGAAAGAGGTTTATACCAATTTACTTAGCCAAATCCAGGTGGTAGCTTTTTTTGGCCAGGTAGTTTTCACTTATTTGTCAAACACAAATTTCAAAAGTGGATAAGACAGAACTTAATTTGTCGTGGCCTAAGGAAGAAGGAGACACATAGCAACAATACAGTGTGTGTAATTATAATAAGTTGTTCATAAAATGAATAAGCAATGTCAAACTTACAGGAAACAAACATCAACATTGCAGAAAGAATGCAGCAATGGTTTTGAACTAGAAAGAATATCAGAAGTTGTTCTGCTTCATAAAACACTACAACTGTTTTTTTTTTTAACATATTATTTTCCCAGGTCTGAAGGAATGCAGTAAACCGTGTTCCAGATTTGCCATATGAAAAGCAGGCCGCAGCACACTGAAGCTGCGTCACATAGGCTGCAGCGCCGCCCCCCCAAGGGGAGCCTCTATTTCAGCTGCTGCTGAGGTTGTGAGATGAAAAGTAGACACTCCACAAACGTCTGAGCCTTCTTTATCTTTTGGATGTTGAGAAAAAAAAAAAAAAAGAAATATCTGTAACCAGGAGAATAATTTATACAAAGTATATCTATAATAAGAAACAATGCTAGAATGTAGCTTCCGTTATTGTCCCACTGAGCCGTCATATGCAGCACATCATTTGCTTCGAGTTCAAAATGTTAAATAGTCCAAGAACTTGTCAGTGTGAGGTGGTGCTTGTGTGTTGCAGAGTGCGCCGTCGTGCTGCTGTGTCATGTTCCCGATTCGGCTGGGGGAAGGGAGGAACTACTGGGCACTGCTTCACTCTTACAGGCCTCTGAAGCAATGGATGAGTGAATGTAAAGAGATGGTGGAGGGAGGAGGGATGAGGCTGAGTAACGGAGCTTTAGAGTTGGGGCTCTAATGTGGATGGAGTAAGGCAATCACAAAAAGGTTTTGAAAGACTTTAGCTAGAATTTAGTGGAATGTGTATTTGATATTTTTGATAAAAGGCGTGAGGTAAGTTGGGAGGATCTTAACACCCTGGAGTTGGAAAGATGGTCAACATGCAGTTTGGTCAGGAGGCAAACGTCCATCTAAATAAGATCTTTCTTAAGCTGCACATGTCAGAGATAATCCAGTCCTTAAATAAGTCTTCTCCATCCCTCTTACAAGCTCTTTCTTCTCACCTGCTACACTTTCTGCTCCACACACTCAACATTTAACTTGATTTGTTTTATGCCATTTCCTCTCAGTCTCATGCCAGTCTCTGCCTGTGGTTTTATCGCCAAGCTTAATGACCTCATCCGTATCCTCTCCCCTCTCCCAGAGCTCCTACCTGGTCCTGGAAGTCCCGTCTCCTCGCTTCCCAGGTCCCGATGCTTGTCGTCGGGGACAGATCTGTGCGTGCTCTCCCCCGGCATCCTTCTCGACGGCTCTGACGCAACGACAGACCATGTAGCTGGAGCAGGCAAGGTGAACAGGGAGAGTGGAGAAGGAGAGAAAGGAGGATAGAGAAAGGGAGGGGAGGGATCTGAGTGCAATTCTGTGCTCAAATCTTCCCTGCAGCACGTGTGTGAGACGGAGCGAGGCAGACAGCTAGAGCGAAAGACTGAGAGTCAAAGATAAAGGGTGTGTATGCGTGTGTGTGTGCGTGTGTGTGTGTGTGTGCTAGGTCCTTTCTGTGGTGCAGCACAGTGATGCTGCTGTGGTGGGTGTGTGCTTTAAAGCTTCCTCACGCCACTTATCTGAATATGCGTGTATGTGTGTTGAATCTGAGAGGTAGCTGCAGTATTCTCTCCTGATGCCCAGTTCCTGCTTTCCTCCCTGCTCCCCCCCCCCCTCACCCTACTGCTCCAACCTTCCTGTATCTCCCTCCTCCCTGGTCCCGCCCCCCCTCACCCCCACACTTCCCATCTTTACTCTTTTTTTATTTGCTTCAAGCCAAGCCATGACTGGATCTTAGAAGATGATGTCAGCAGATTTGTGCTAATTCCTCAGTGCTGCCCCCAAGCTTGAAGGAAAGGACGAGTACTGCAAAAACAAGACATACACAGGGTGGGGGGTTTCAGGGAAAGCACAACTGAAGAGGAGAAATGGAAACCAAAACTATAAACTGTCCACAAGATGCATGTGAAACCCTGAAGTATTCCCCTCATTAAACCTTGTGCCTTTTGCGCTAATTATGTCCAAAAGGAGACAAGAGGGAGGACATGTCCTCAGAGCGCTGTCACAGCGAAGTGCCCTTCATCTGTAGCATTTAGGATGAACTGATAGTGTGCATGAACATGCTCTGGCACCGAGATCTCATTTAATTATAGAAACACGAGGCGTTACAAATTTGGAGCTTTTTTATCAACTCGTTTTTCTTTTTTTTAAATGATAGTCGGTTTATATGTTTGGTCTGTATCAGGGGTGGGCAATTCCAGACCTCCTGCAACTTTTAGATGCATCTCTACTTCATCACACCCGAGTCAAATGATGAGATCATTAGCAGGACTCTGGAGAACGTGACTGCAGTCGGAGGTGATTCAGCTACTGGATTCAAGTTTGTTGGACCAGGGAGATATTTAAGAGTTGCAGGACACGGGCCCTCGAGGACCATGATTGCCCCTGGTCTATAGTGAACCTTTCCATATCCAACATCACCATGACGACATGAATTAAAGAGCTAAACATTTCTTCAGATATTCATCTTGGGATTCAGGACACATAGTTTATCTAGATAAGCTTCAAAGTGTTAACATTTTGTGTTGGAAATATAAACATTTTTTTAAGAAAGAAAAAAAGTTAACATGCAGAGCAAATTACAGAAGAATAAAGATTTTAAAAAATTATATTGATCTTCTTCATCCTTCTTAAATATGCTCTGTTAGTGAACTTTTCTCTTCTGACAGCTGGTTTGAATAAAGTCCTTTGAAGATGATGCAGAAATTGCAGTTAACTATCCATACCCATTGTAGCATAAAGCAAGTACACTTCAGGGTAGATCAAATCTAGTCTCGATACAGATCTGTAAATTATCAGCACACCTCCACTTGGTTTTCTCCATCGGATAAAAACAACTAGGTTGAGAGCGATGAAACGTAAAAAGAAGGATGGGGTAGCAGCAGTAAGCCAAAGGATCTGCAACTGTAGTTTCCATGGCAACCTAAAACTTCCCACGGCCTGAGTGCTTGTTCAGCAGAAGAGACTGACGCTTTTCTGGATGGGATCTAATAGCCTCCATGCTGCACGCATGCCCTGCAAGAAAATAGCTGGAGATTTAAATTGAAACTGGTTTTTATTTTTTATTTTTATTTTCCTCTAGCATTCACCTCAGGTTGTCTGTGTCTTGCCGTTCTTTTTGGACATCTGTTATAGGTGAGATTGGATGTGTAATTTTAACATTTAAAATTTATCTTGTCTCATTTATTTTGCAGAAACTAAGATTCATTTAAAAAAAAAACAAAAAAAAAAACGTATTTGCAGAAGACTTGGCTCGGCCTTGGTCTTTCCTGACATTTTGTAGGTCATGCTCCTTTCTCTGCCTCACAGCGTCTGATGTGTGAGCTGCTGCTGTCCATGAGGTTGTGTAAGCAGTTTCAGGGCAGCACAGTTCCTCTCTGAATCTCTTGCCCTTGCCGGCTCTCCAATGCAGTGCTCTCTCACAGACATGCATATTTACTGTCGCATTTGCAAAAACCTAACTAAGCATTTACCAATAAAGCAAGTTTTCACTTGTCTGAAATATTATCAAGCTGCCAGTGAAGATATATTTTTCAAATAAATAATTATCGCTTTAAAATAAATATTTATTCAGATTCCAATTTGGATTAAAAAAATTACACTGAAATGGCAAAAGGATATGAATGTGACTGATTCAGCTCCATTTGTCTGCGTACCTCCCAGTTTCATTTCATCCATAATCCTTCAGAAGTTAAAAACGGCAGGAAGAATTGCAATAAAATATTTATTCCATCAGATGATGACACATTAGTAGATATAAGTTATTCTGATAGTTACATCCAAATGACAAGCATTCTTTGACCAAATATTTCCCCTTATTCCAGAGCTTCGGTTGCAACAATCTCCTTGCAGATGCAAGCACAAAGTTTTTGATTAGATTATATCTCTGTTGTCTTTATTTACATCTCTCGCCTCATCCTAAACTCTTTACTCGTCGTCACCTTGGAAACAGGGAAAGCCCCACATGTTGCCAGGGGAACGAGAGCAAAAATATGTGATGCTGCTCCGACCCCAGCGTGAACGTGGGTGGAAGCGTGCATTCCCTTTGTGTCCCTCTGGGTTGGGAAAGCACTGATCGAGCTGAACTTTGGAAGAGTCATTCTCATCACTTGGCCATGTCCTCGGCCACAGCCTTCCCCATTTTATCCTTCAGGTACGCCAGTTTCTGCCACTCAGTCTTCAGCTCCAACCACTCATAGTATGGCACCTTAAAAGGAGGATAAAGGAATGTTTCAAAATGAGTTTGCGTGTGATAGTCTTATTTTAAGCACATGGTGACAAGTAAAAGGATGCAGTTCTTGGAACAAGACAAGAATCAGGGATTAAACAAATGTAGATTTTATCTCAGCTTTTCCACACTTTTTATTTGATATGTGCTTATCAGAAAGTCTTATGTGTTTCAGTCATACCCAGGACGTTTTGCACAACAGCCAAACCTTTTCATAAATTGTTCAACTTTCAAAACCATTACTCAAGTCCAACCTTTAACTGAACTTCCTGAGTTCCTCCGTAAGCCAATCAGGCTTAAAAAAAATGGTGAGTAAATTCTTCCAGGAAGATACTTTGGTTTTCTCGACAGAATTTTAAAACTAAACCTGAAACAAGACAAATGCTAAAACTCTCACTTATTAATATTATGGTTTGGCAAATCAACACCAAGTATTAGGTGTCAACAGGAGCTTTCCTTACACAAATGCATAACTATTGTTGACAACTCTTTAATCAGAAGATTCGAAAGCCAGTATGAAGTAGAGCACCATAATATATAAGCTCATAATCACAATATTAATGACTGCAATATTGCTGTAACAAAGGGCTGCTTGCATGCAAAATTTGGTTTAATATCATATTCCAAGCATCATGCAGCCACACTTTGCTTTCAGCTAATATTTGCCAATTGAAAGTTCTCTGGCTTCTTCCATGGTCATTTTATCGACTCGGATGCTAAAGCTCACAAAATCTTGCATGTTTTCCTGATATTGTGCAACTCTTGTATCAAACCATACCAACCAAGGTTTTAATCAAATTATGTTCCAAGATTTCTGCAATGTTGCCATTAAGGGTAAAAAGTTGAAAGAAAGAGTTTCTGGACTGATCTTCAGCTCTATAGAGCTGTTCCTCATTTATTGATGTTTTCTGTCAGTTCCTTGAAACAAGAGGCAGCAAAAAAACCACAAAAAGCACAGACTGTTATGGTGTGGAAATTAAAGGAGACCTGAATTTTAAATATAATTTATAATTGATCTGTGGTATTTCTATCTAGACAAGTAGTTATATAAATATATTTTATTTTTTTAATTCTAGAGCCCCAATGAGCAAAAAAACTGACAAAAAAATAAATAATTCTGTGAAAATCAAGCCACCCCAAATAATTATCTTTTTAGTATTCTACAATAAATTTGATCATAAGCAACATATTGGAAATACTTCCCCCAGCGAATTGAATTAAACTGACCTATAGCCGACACCCGGATTTCTCATACACGCAATTTAAAACATTTTGCAGAACAGCAAAAGGCAGAGGCAAACCGGGGAGGTAAGGAGATCGTCCTACATGTGAAAGAGACAGAGCTTGGCTTGGCCTAGATGAGGCAAATCTGAGGCTGTAGCTCTATTTATACCACAGACTGCAGAAGGGCCCACCTGATATGCAGTTCTAGAAAAGCTTTAGCTCCATTGTGTGCATTTTCTCAACCTGTCAGGTGCAGCTGCAGCCAAACTGTTTGCCTCGCTGCTTTATGATGAAATACTGCTTTTCCGGGGCAAACACAAGTGATCCTCGTCACAAGCAGCTTTAGGGTAGACAAACTCCCAGAGCCTCACCGTACCTCCACTAGGATGAAACCAGCCAACTGGAGATGCCTCTTCATCATGACAAAGCGCCCCAGAAGGTCTCTGCTCTTGGAGCCAAAGTTGGGAAATTCCCAACTCAAAAAAGCTAATCTGAAAAAAGAAAGAAAAGGGAAAAACAACTTCAGGCATAAAAAGAAACGGAAAGTGTCATTTTTCAGTGATTCAGTTATTCTCCTCCATGTCTCACCGCCGTGCCTGTGCAGGTAAATCCTGGGTTCCTCCACCACTTGGTAGATGAGGGGCTTTTAGATTTGTCATGTCAACTGATTTATTGTCACTATCCACAACAATCTCTCCATCTGATTTTAAAAAAAGCAGTTTAAAATTTTAAAAAAGACAGTTTGTATCGGTAATAATTTCTACAATTGGAGACGTTTATTGGCCCCCCTCTTACCAATTGTCCATCCATACATAGTGTCAACACTGGTGCGAAGGGCCCCCATATTCCCACCAAACAAAGTCTGCAATGCCTCTCTCAGGCTGCTTTGCAGATTGGTTAAGGGCGAGTTAGTAGCCGAGACAGACAGGACACTAAGAGAGGGGACAGCATCCGAGGAACCGTTATGCTCCAAGAGGAGAGTGGCAGCAATGTGCAGCAGCTTCAGTCTATAGTTCTCCACTCGAGCTGGGCTGCCCTCTACAAAAACGATAAACAGAAAGACCAAGGTTGATAAATGACTTAAAAAACAAAGAAGCTTTTAAAGAAGGCCTAAGGAATTTTTTTTTTTTTTTTTTTAATGTATAAGTGACGATTGGAGCAGAAATGTTACAGTGCTATGCTGCCATCTTGTGAAGCACAGGAGGAATTTGGCGTTTGGCCCCAAAACCAGAAACTTCACAGCTACTTAGATCAGATCTGACAGACACAAACCTCTCTGGGTGTGATTTAAGAAGCTGATTTACTAACACGAGCAGTTTGTGTTGGCCAGTGAGAGACTTCTGGGTGGAAATATGAGCTTTAGGATTGCAAATGTTTAAAAAGTATCTCTATGCTAGGTTTTTGGGAAAAAAAAAAAAAAAAGGATACAAGTGTATTGCTTTACACATTTTGTTTTGAAAAAAACTTACTTTACAGTGAGCTAAATAACCCATTAAATATGTGTCTGACACAATAACACATTATTATTATCCTTTGACTTGTTAGAAAAACGTGGCTGCACAAGTTCCTCAATTTAATTCCTGTTCTGTGTCATGAAGCTTTAGAGTAATTTATTTCCCTCACTGGATGCTGGCTTCTACTTCTCCAATATCCCATTGCCTTTGTCTGACTTTATCTGACTTCCTATCATGTGCTGACCGAAGTTTACAGCTGCAGCTTCTAACACAATGCAATGTGCACCCTGAACATGTTTTGACCAACATCTAAAATGATTTGATGTTCTGAAACATTGCATCGTGACCAACATGTAAAGAAAATAGAAAATCAGGAACTTTTTCACACTACCGCACTGTGTTTTTTGTGGCTGTTGTTCCTCGTCGACAAATTATATTTTTACAAAGTAGATAAGATGCTCATAGATTAGTCAGCCCTCCTGCCCAGAGGGCAATAATTCTTTAACATTATTGATGACTTTTCCAATATATAGTAACCTAGTTACATGTATTGGAACTGTGCATTTGCCCAGACAGAGAACAAAAAGAATAAAAAGCTGAATAAGTCCTTTTCAGAATTAATGTACTCAAAGTTATTTTCAAACCTGCAATTAACATCCTGCAGGATGACTGAAAGTGCATGTAAGAAAATTGGATGCTGACTTTTTAACTCCACCGTTGCAGCATTTCTAATTCCCTTAAAGGTGTTAATAATCCACCACCTAGGTAAGGAGTTTACCTTGCAGGCAGGTAACATGACTTGTTTGAGTCATAGGGATGAGATAGTCGGGCTTGGCCTGCTGTAATACACACAGGGACCACACCACATCTGTCTGCAGGAAAGGCTCCAGACGCTCAAGAGACTCCTTCAACACAACATGAACCTTTCAAGAAGCAGAGAACACATAGAAGTTGAACCAACTGGGCACCGTCAGCAGATCTGCAGCACTTTGACTCATTAATACCTTTCTGTAAAACTCCTCTCCGTTGCTGGGCTTGAAGCCAAGCCTGGCAAAAGTAATGAGCAGATTGCAGAGCTGAAGAGTGCTATACTTGTCACTCTTTGCTGTGTAGTGCTGGGGGAAACAAAAACATGACAATCAGTGAGGAGATAAAAAAAAAAACAGTTAATCTGAGGTCATTGTTGAATCCCTGGACAACAGTCAACTGACCTCAGCAAAGGCTTCAAAGAGAGGAATGTGGAGCCATTTGAGGAAGCCAAAAGACTTGGCACAGCGTGTGACATCAGTGGAGCTGAGCTCAGGAACTCTGGGTAACAACTCGCTGGCTATTCGTTGAAAAACCTGAGAATGGTTGAAATTCAGCTTTCCTAAAAAGAATGAAAAATGAGTTATTTTCATATTTGTTCTCCTCCAAATTTTAAATCAACATTGAACTTTATAGCTCAATTAGTCTTTTTATAACCCACAGAACCAGCTCCAGTTTCAGTGGATCTGCATTTCATTTTCAGAGATATTACCGTATGCGAAGGCCAGATCCATTATTAATGGAGTGGTGAACTCAAATGAGGGTTTCTGGAGGAGGTGGTAGGACACAGCCCTAAGTAATGGGATGCTTCTGCGATTCTGAGCTGCCAAAGCTACACAGACTCTCCTGATATCTTCAGCCGAAAAGCCCTCCAAGAGCTCTAATGCCTGCAAAAGATTTTCAAAAAATGAGGTCCTTATAGTTGTTTAACAACATTCAGTGGGATTCAATTTCATGATGGGAGGCCTGCTGGGCAGATACCTGGTATGGAGTGGTTATCAATAATAGCAGCATCTTAATAAATTAGAATAATAATAATAAAATTTGATTTATCAATTGCCACTGAACCTTTAACAGCTGCATTTCCTTCCTCTTAACTTTCTATTAACATATTTAAGTTCTGAATGGGGGGAGGTTTACCAAAAAGAGCACGCTGGACTAATGTCAAGTGTGCGGTTTCCTCACGCAAGTCCCTTATAACTTTTATTAAATGTTCCAATTCACTGAGAAAAATATATCAGTTTTACTTCTTTACCAGATTGTACTTTTCAGTTGTATTCAAATTAACTGGCATGTCCTTATTAAGTATTTCTAAGTGAAAATAAAATAGTTGATACCTTATCTTCAAGTCTGTCCACCAAAGCAGGTGCCATGTGCTCTCCTTTGGAGATCAAAGCACTGACAGTTTTAGCATCTGCGATTTCCATCCAGCGCAGCTCCAGCTGTTTTAAGGCAGACTTCACTATCGCTTCATCTTTACAGGTTTTCCTCGCCACTCCCCAGTC
The DNA here is from genome assembly GCA_010277015.1 of Poeciliopsis turrubarensis. NCBI lineage: Eukaryota > Metazoa > Chordata > Actinopteri > Cyprinodontiformes > Poeciliidae > Poeciliopsis > Poeciliopsis turrubarensis. Next base: position 1,982,382 of record VMRN01000059.1, read on the forward strand.
TATCAGTAAGCCAAGTTGCTTGTAGGAAAGCCTTCGGATTCTCCACAGCACCTCTGTTTGGATAGAACAGAGTACTGGATGGGAAGGGGGAATCTTCATGATCCAGAGGGTCCGCAAAACATTCACCAGATTGCCATGCCACACCGATGACACCTGGAGAAAACAATCATATTGACATAAAAGAGGGACTATTACCTAATTAAATGAGAAGTAAGTGCCAGAGGAACCCTCACATCTTTTGATAGAGTACTCATCATATGAACCAGCCTTGAATCTCTCAGCACTTCATTTTGGTCTCCTGTAAACTTCCCCTTTCTCTTTACCATCAGGTAAGTCCACTTCATCAGGGCGTGAGCCGCCTGATTACCATTCCCTCTGCACTGTTGCCAAGCAGACAAAACTTCCTCTGGAGCCGACGCTTTCTCCAACATCTCATCCAGATGACTTTGAACCAGGATTTTGTGATATGACTCATCTTTGGTTGCTGTCTGCTCACAGAACAATCTCTCAGTGACCCATAACCAGTTTCTAAACCTCGGTACCTCTACAGGTCCACCTAAGGGTGGATGAAAGCGGAGAGCAGTGGCAGTCACTGCGGCCTGAGAGGAAGACTTGCAGATTAAGCGGGCGCATCTGCACAGCAGGCGGTTGGCCATTCTCTCAGAGAGGCGAGACTGGAAAGGAAATGTCTTCACAATCCAAAAACACACATTCCACGGTTGATCTGTGAGAAGCAGAGCAGTAGAGTTAAATCTGGATAGTAGTGTTGTGCTTTGTCAAGATGCCTTTCCCCACCGATTGTGATCTATAATAAACCCTTTGTGCTCCTCAACAGTTTCAATGCTGTAGTTTAAGACCTAATAACATCCTTGACTAACTTCCAGTCATTTTAATGTTGAACATTTGTTGCATCAAATGACAGAATGTGACTACAACTCCACTTTGTCAGTTTTTACATTAAAATTGTGTGGTTATGAGGCATATTGAAATCTGCCTTAATTGTCTTGATCAATAGACAAAGAAGCTCAAAAACGGATTAGCCAATTAATATCAAGTCCTCGTCTTTGATTAAATGTAAACGTCACCACACAATCACTAAGCAGCAGTTCAATGCATTTAGGCACATAAATGTTGTGCAGAATGAATCAATGGTAAATAAAGGCGACTTAAGTGTCTAAAAACTGGGTTTTTTGCGTCAGAGAAGCTGGTCTAAGTATTGTAAAAGCCACCTACTGGATTCAAAATAAAGACCAGAACATTAGAAAAACCTCCAGTTTTTGTGTTCGAGTTGCATAACCCGGCTTTACTTACCGGAGACTCGCAGAATGGAAAAACTATAACGAATTTTGTTTCAATATCACTGTGACTGTATCCGAAAACGTTTCTTCCACTTTATTTTTTTTGTCCGAAGCTAACACTGAACATGTTCCTGTCATGTAACATCAGAACCTGACCTTGTGTGGAAACGAGGAGACGCACTGAAACAACGCCGGTCGTTTTTCCTCATCCAGCAGATTTAAAACGATAAAACCTGAACACTGACCGCATCTAAAGAATGCTATAATTACATTCCCACTGATGACTTACCTAAAATAATGGAAATTTCGGGGAGAAAACCAACCGCATGACAAAATGTCTGGCAAGCGGCAGTCGTCGCAGGAAAGTGACGTCAGAGGAGCCATCACGTGACCAGCGGATGCGGCTACCATTGGCTAATATTTTTACATACGATTCAGAACTATGAAATATTGTACGGAAAGGAAACAAACAATATTAAATTGATATTTCTATTCAAACATCTCAGTAAAATAAAGAACATTTATTAGAAATTCTTACATAGAAACAAACAAACAATCTTTTAATCTACTAAAACATAAAAACATGAGGGACAGATATCTTACTTAAAAGTTGTGCATCATTAGCAAATTAAAATTATTTAATTAAGATGAAATCAAAACATTTGTCCTTTATAAAAAAGTAAAGTCACTGTTATAAACTAATAGACTCCAATAAATAAAATATAAAAAGATGTCTTTGCACCTAAATACATTTCTGCATACTGAAATTTGTCTTGCATCTTGAATTGTTTTTATGCAACCTGCCAGATGGCAATCTTCCCATCCCGACGTGCAGAGCCGCTCAGGACATAACGATCCTCAGCAGAACAGAGAGTCTGGATACTGTCCGAATGGGCCAGTAGCTCTTTAGTCACTGTGAGACTGTCTAAGTCTAACACCAACACCAGGCTTTTCAGCTGACCGTCACAAAGACCTCCGACTCTGCTCCATCCTCTGCAGCCAACCCAGATCTGGGAATAGGAAATGAAGCAGAGTAATAAATAAGTCCACACCAGCAATACCCAACCACAGCCATTCTGGGATAATTTCAGGCTCTGGGTCAATGTAAGTCATAGTTACATGGCAGATTAGTTTTCCCATTTAGTTTGACTAAACAAATCAAAATAAATAGATTTTATTTTGATTTGTTTAATGCCAAAGAAGTTAGAATTTTGTGAATAAATATTAATTAGATAAGCCAATAAGCCACATGTAAACAGACATGTATTCAGAGCTCACCTGGTTTTTGACTCGAATCATGCACGTGACTCCTGAAGTGCCTGGCAGAGAAATTCTTTTGGGTGATTGTTTGAGGTTTTCAGTCTGCCAGAGACACAATTCCACCGAGTCAGAGCAGCCTGTCCAAACTTCTCCACGCTGCAACACACCAACCTTTTAGTTAGATTTTAGAATGATATGGAAAACATTCTAAAATTTCAGTTTTAAAAGTTTGAGCAACAACTTATCTGAAAGGTTCAGTGTTAAGCAATCCCACTTGATAAAATGTAATATAAACTTGTGAAAAAAGACTCCTGCATTCAAGTCACCTCTGGAATAACAATAAAGCAGCTGAAGCAACTGGGTATGCTCCGTAGGTCATCAGGAAGCACTATCCTCCTCTGTGGAGCGCCACACTTTTTTAGTTCCACAATGCTGTCACCACAACCTGCACATGGAAAAACACTCAAGTTAAAAAGAAAATACTTAAGTGTCTTTTTGTTGATTGCAAGACACTGTCCCTACACAGGCACAATGACAAACATGCACCAAATCACATTGAAATACCCGACTGAATCAACAGTGTGTACTCACAGCACCAAAGGATGCCGTCATAGAATCGTATGGAGCAGAGACGATCACAGCTGAGGTAGAACTGGTGCCTCACCTTCAGAGTTGCCGAGTCCCATTGCAGGATTGTCCCGTCACAACTGCAGGAGTAAGCAAGATGCCTAAAAAATGTAAAAACGCAAAGATGAGAAAGTCACTAGTTGCAAAACCACATCAACTTGCTATTTGAGAAATATTAGTTAGCTGAAAATAATAACATCTTCACCCATTGCTATGATCTGTGGTGTCAACACAGAGGCCAGTCACTTCATGTCGGTGTTCAGTCAGCAGTTTGTTGCAGGACATACTGTGGGTGTCGATGATGTAAATAGCAGAGTCCTGAGAACCCATCCAGACCTGATCATGAACCAGCCCCATCATGCATGTCTGAACAGAGAATAAGATTATGTAAAAATTTGTTTCAGAAAAATGCTAGTGTACAAAAACACAAGAAATGCCTTTCATATGTTTGTGTACAATGTTACTATTTATCTATGAAGAACCATTATACTATTAATGTGAGGCATAAGCCGATGAATGCTTAGGACAGTTACCAAATCCTCTCTATAAATACTGAACAGCCTTTGATGAAGCTGGTGTGATGATACAGACAACACTGCTAACAAACACTTGGTCATCAAGTGTTCATCTTATAGGAAGAACAGTTGTGGTGGTCATGCCAGAGACCAGCATAATCAAACTGGCAGACTTCCCAAAACAATACCAGCAAAAAAATAACAGCAAACACTAGTTTTAGCAAACTAGTGTTTGCTAAAACATTAGCTGGCTAAATGTCTTAGCCAGCTAGGTAATGTTTTACCTTCCTAAAACTAAAATTTATTTATTTAGAGCCAATATCTATCATGTGACAGTGGTGCCGTTCTTGTTTGGAACGGCACCAAACAAGAGTCAATAGATTATGTTCTTTGGTATTTGCAGAAGATTTTAAAAGTCACAACAAAAATACTGTTTGCAAATGTATTTTCTGTTCTCTGTGACGTAAAGATAAATATGCAGGCTTGCTAATGATATGAAATTTATAGCCAAGAAACATTAAGTTAAGTCCAATTTCCTTCTTCAATTTCTAAGTCTATTCATTTTTCCCCAGAAAAAGCAACTTCTCAAATAAGCTTAAAACATTTTGTTCTTAGTAAATTAACAAAGCAACAAAGATAACTGTTTTCTTTTCTTTCACACAAGCTGTGTTTCAAGCAATAATAAAATTCCCACCCATAGGGAATTTTATTCCCTATGGGTGGGATATAAACCTTATATTATCAATAAGGTTTAATATTACTTTGAAATTATTTTTACGCCATTTCATCATATGCATCTGTATGACATCAGTCTGCCCTCACCACTTGTAACTCTCCCGTCTGAATGCAATTCTGCAGCATTGACCAGCTAGCTGCATCAAATACAACCACTCTGCCGCCACTCAGTGCCACCCACAGCTTGGGGTTCATCACTACAAGAGATTTTTTGTCCCGTAGCTGACCTGAAATTGTAACAAAAAAACATTTCAATTGTAAGTAAAATGCTGTTCATGATTCTAAAATAGAACAGAACATTAAATAGTTCAAGAAAAAAAATTACATTTTAGTTATGTGCCTTTTTATGTTGTTTTACATTATATTAGTTTATATCAGTTTAAGTGTCTGGGAAAGAATCTAGAAACTGAAAAATTAATCTACATCCTCAAGGGCTCAAGGGCTGGTATTCTGCATGTTTTAGTTCTCTTCCTGGTTCAACACCCTGGTAGTTGCTACGTCCTCGGCATGTCGAAGCTCTGCAGAAGGCGGCTGAAGTGCCATTATTTCATTTATGTGCGCTGAACCAGGGAGAGAAATAAAACATGCAGTCTCCTGGCTCCTGAGGACTTTCCTTAAAAACCTCTTACTTGAAGATCAGAGTTGGGGAAAAGTGAGTTAAGAGAATTTCCATTTTTCTCTCACATGACATCTGAGATACTGTTCCAGAACAGACCAGCTTTGTTCGCAAGAAGAACTCAGCGTGAACATGTCAAAAACATGTCGAGGAAAATGCACACCCATTGCCCAACACATTAGAAAATAAAGTCGCAAATTTCTGAAAAATAGTTGCACATTTCTTTAAGTTAAACAATCAAATACCTGGCGTGTACAGCAGCACACATACTGTCTGAGGTTCTGCTAAGTCCAAAGATGGGTTGATTTTATGCTTTAGAGTCTCTGAGGTAGAATTAGGAACTATCGTATGAACTGGTCAAAGACAAAGAAAAATAAAATTACACATTAACTAACACATAATAAGTGTACAGTAACATAAAACGGTAATACACTTTTGATAAGTTTTTTGACAAAAACCTATCAAAAAGGTAATCCAATTGTTTAGAGCCAACATCTATCATGTGACAGTGGTAAAAAAAAAAAAAAACAATGCCACTGCATCCGAAAGTAGAGAAACCAGGTAAGAGAACCAAACCTTCATGTAAGATTTTATCAAAGTAAACCAGCTTTGAAGCTGCAGATATGGCTCTGTGAGGGTTCAGGCAGCCAACAACAGCATCCATCAACAAGACATTAGTCAGAGCTTGAGTCATGTACTGCGGGTCCTGAGAAAAGACAAAAAAAAAGATGTAAATAAAATAGAAGGTAAATACATAATTTCCAAACACATTCTGAAAACAGAAAGCAACGTTTAGAGTTTTATTGTTTGTTGTATTGTACTTTATCTTGGTCACCCATCTTGCGCGCAGCCCACATCTCTTTGATGATGAGGTTCCAGAGTTGAGTCTCCATCTTTAGGTTTGCTTCAAATAGCTCGGGCCTGCTAAAAGTCTTGATCCGAAGACTGAGAATACGGACAAGAAGAAAGGGGACGGAGGCCATCTTTACCTCCTAAAAAAAGGATGATAGGATTTGCAATAGCAGCAAAGTAGAAACTTGCAGAATGAGATATCTGAATAAAATATGTTTAACCTTTATGTCTCTGAACTTTGCAATTTCCAGGAAACCCGGCTGTCCCTCTGTGAGCAGAAACAAGCGTTTCTGCGTCATGGCAATTTTTCCGACACCATACGAGGTCTTGACACGTGAGGACAACTTGTAAACACATTCGCCATCGTCAAGGCAGCTGATGACCTCAGAGAGGAGGTTGACATCTTGTGCTTCGGCCTCCGTCTCCTTCCAGAAGGTGTAAAACATTCTAAAGACTTTTGGGTCCACCTTCGTATGGTGTTCTGCAAAAAAGACAACGGTTGTTTTCAGGGTAGAATCATAATTAAATTGAATAAAACAATAATAATAATAAAATGTGTATTAACATTTTGAAGATTTGAACTTGTTCCACTTTTAATATCACAAAAGCTTGCTTTATGTTTGCTCTTACAAAACATTCTTGCAACAAAACATTAACTCCAGTGTTAACCGCCGTCAAAGTTTTGGTGCATTTTCTTCCATCTAGATGTGCATGACTGCCTTTTACATCAGAACTAAAAGAGGAAAATAAATGTTTGTCCCACATACAAAGACTCTTTAAGAACTGGGTCATGGGAGGGAATTCAATGTCATCCACTGATGACTTCTAACAATAAATGCACTTGATCCTCTCTCACTCTCAGTGTTGTCTGACATGCCAATTATCCTCATTCTTCTTTGAAGATGCGTACTGTGCCTCATCTTTCATTTAGTAACAGAGCAGACTAATTTACAAGCCACAAATAACCCATTCTGGAGTTTTCATGGTCTCAAAATAAACATGACATCAACAGCAATGTACCATCACACTCAGCTGACAAAGTTGGCGACACTGAAACTGAAAGTTTGATCTCCATCTTCCTGACAGCTGAAACAGCGCTAGTCAGATTATTCAATCAGTTAAGCATCAGAGAGCTTACTAAATTTATTCTCAGTGCCATTTACTCTTATGAAAGATTTAAACAGCTCTTCAATACTTCTGAACAAATCTTAGTTTGTGGTTGAGAATACAAAATAGGGAATTTGTGAATTTCTTACAATAAATATTATTGTAACATTGCTTAATATGCTTGCAAAAGTGTATGTAAAAGGCTTTGGTTCAATTTAGCAAAGATGTTGACATAAAGCATCCAGGATTAGAACTGTCCCTTTGATTTTGACAACAGATGGTGATACACAAGTTTACAGTAAGTCTCTATCAATATCCTAATTAATTGAGTCATCCAGTTAAATGATTAACCATACAGACGAAAGCTACTTGGGTCTTAAGTCCCTCATTATTGGGACTTAAGCTATCTGGCAAATAGTCTGATTTGCACAAAATAAACTAGGTGTTTATATGCTTCTTATGAATATTTACTGGAAGACCTTTTCTAGCTACAATTGTCAAATTTATTTGACTATTGGTTATTATGATTTGTGTATTGTAGGCTTAAAATATTTTGTATTTTATCTCTTACCATCAGTGAGTGCATCAAATAAGCGACTTATTGTTGCCACATCCTTTACAACTCCACATTCCTGAATGCAGCGTACAAACTCGTCCTGATCCAAGGGAGACTGAGGAAGTTTAAACTTCTTGATGCGAATATCCGTCCGAACAGCCGGCTTCTCGTTATCTGTTTTTATCTAACAAAGGCAAACAAAATGACTTGATTCATTCACCCACTGACATCAAGCTGCAACTGCGACCAAGAACTGTGTATATGAGTTTACTGACAGACCTTGAAAAGAAGACTCTTAAGCTCGGGTCTCTTTTGGGCTTGCTGCAGCTCATCTTGGTGCAGAGAGTCCACGAGCCATGTGACCAAATGTGTGGGAAAGATTGCCGTGTCGGTCTTGTTGAGACTCTGGAAATCACTCAAAGCATCCAGTCGCCTTGAGCACAGCGTGTTGATGAAACCTCGCAAGTAGTAAAATCTGGAGGGGCAAAATAGTCTGGGTCATATTGGTGGGTTAAAGTTTTATGTTTAAATCTAAGATCAAGAGGTAATACCTGGCCAGAAGAGAAGAGTTCTCATTCTGGACAGAGAAAATAGCATTTCCCAGCATTTGGATGAGCTCACTATAATAAGCTTGGACAGAGTGAGAAGACAGAAACACTGGGAACTCTGGGAGTTTAAAAACTTTTACAGGGTCGGGTGGTGTTCTCAGCGCTGGAGGAAGAACAGAAGAGAATTTGAAAAGAGATGAGGAAGTAAATATAAAAGCAAAAAAAAAAAAAAAACATTGATTGAGTATTAGTTTCATAAATGTATTTAGTATATATCTAAACTATGTGACTATTTTGTAAATCAATGCAAAACATTAAAATATTTTGACCTGAATGTTATCTTTAATTATGAAATATCTGCAATTTTATAATTTCAGATCTCATTTGCACAAAACGTGTTGGTCTCTTAATGGTTAAGCAGTAGATTTGCAAGTTAATAAAGCATGATAAACTAAAATAAAATCACTCAAATTAAAAATGGTTAAGTTATCGAAATCTAATTTTTTTAATGACCAAGTTAATAAGATAACTTTAGGAAGAAGACACCTTGCACAAGAATAAATCAATGATTTCATTTTCGAAACTAAAAAAGAGCCATGAGTTAAAAGCTTATATGTGGGACTGATTATCAGATACTTTAAATCAAAGTTGCAAATTTAACACATAAATGTTACATCAGAAAGTCAAATGAAATGTTCATATACTGAATGAAAAATAATGCTTTGTCCTGCCTTACAGCCAGTTTTATTTCTCTCACCTGAATCAGACATGACGCCCCTCGTGAACAGAGGGTTTTTCTCAAAACTGATAACCTGGTATCCTCCTAAGTTAGGGAGACTCCTCCCCAGTCTTTTACTCAGCTTGTTCTCAACAACAGAACTTTTTCTCCGGGTTAGGACTGCTTGCATGGTCGGCCTGCGTGGTACCTCAACAACAGACGTTCTGCGGCAAAGACAGGAAAAGAAACAAGGTCAGAAGACTGACCATGACTTTACAAAGCAATACCCTGACATGCTAAACTATTTCTTTGTTGAATCTTCATATTTTCAGGCTTTGAATTGATTCAGATCAGCTCAAACATGCGAGTTTGTATTTTTTGCTTCTAGTTCTAGTTGTTTACAGCACTGTACAATACAGCGTCATGAAAAGGTTTTCATTTCCTTCAAATAGCTTCACCTTTAGTCACATTATTTTATTGAGTTTTTTTTTTTGGAAGACCAACACAAGAGTTGTGAAGTGGAATCACTATTACATTTCTATGCATTTATTTAATTAATAAAACTCAGAAGTATGCAATTTATATTCCACAATTCCCTACAAAAATACAGATTTTTAAGGTTGTAATGTTACATGTGAAACAGTTTCAGAAGGATCAATAGTTTTGTTAAGTGCAGAAATTTCACAAGGATTTTTAGGCCTGCTCAGTTGATACGACGACGTACTTCTGCATCTCAGCCCGAGTGCTGAGCTCCATTCGTGCAAAGTAATCCATTTTCTTGTTGAGCCGATCCCTCAAGAAGGAATGGAAGATGTGTGTGTCCAATACCTGCAACACAGGTATATCAATATATTGATCGATATTTTCGATGTTTTAAATAATATTATTTAACCTATAACCAAACATTACTATAAATAAACAAAAGCCAGAAAATTGAGGGAATACCACTTTGTAAAAAAGCAGCTCATCTGGCTCTCTTGTTTTCAGGAACTCTTCGCTGTGAAACACTCGATGTTCATAGTTCAGATGACTGCAAACATCCCTGATTAAAACACACAGAATATTCTAGCATTTCGAAACAGAGTATGTTTGAGAAAATGATCAACCTGCAGCTAAGTGTCCATGACACCTGAATATGTTGACCAGCAGTTCCAGAGAAATCTTCTGGATCTCATGATTGAGTTTGCATTGCCATGCTCTTCTTTGTGCACGCTGCTCATTGATGTCCATGCAGCTTGCACTACAGTACTGGTCCAAGTCAAAATGTGTCTGTAATGAGCGACTCCTATAAAAGGCAAAACATCTCTTCTTTCAGTTTGCGTAAGATGGGGTTTTGGTGTAGCTCAGCTTTGATTACTGATCTTAAAGCACACTTTGCACCTCTGAATGAAGTAGTCTGCAGCAGCAAGAGGAATTTCAGGGATGTCAATCGCATCAGACAAAGAAGTGGAAATGGTCCCATCATCAATATTCACTAAGATCAAATCATCAGTTTCCTAAACAATCAAAAAAATAAAAAAAATCATTTTGAAAAGAGAGTAAATAAAACATGATTTAAAGGCAGCAACATTTAAACTTTTATTTTGCTCTTACATAGAGTTTGAGACTTTGGTGTTACTTTCATATGTACAAATGTTACTTTGGCAGGTAATGAACTTACAGCAGCAACTTCAGCATAATGGCTCAGATGGCATCCCATAAGAAAGGCAGTCGGAGCCATCAGGAAGTCCAGCATCCCTCTGGCCAGCACAGGAACATAAGGATGCTGCCATGTCAGAGGCTGTGGAAAATGAAAGCAACGACATGTTAAAACGCATGCCGAACAAGATGCAGTACAGAATTCATTTTCCCTTAGAGTTTTGTGTTTTATAAACAACATTTTTAAACAGAATACATTTTCAAAATTCACCAGCAAATTATAACAAATAAAATCACTGGATTATTAGTTTGGCCTTCTTTATTTTATTCTTTGAAAGTCGACCAAGCTGAATTTACTCAGCACCGAGACTGTTCAATAGAAGATGTTTTATTTTATTAAATTTTAGTTGAATATTTTAATTATAAGGATTCCAGCTGCTTTCTGGCCATCTCTTCATCTCAATATCGCACTGGATTTCTAAAATCAACGATCGTTTACCATAATAATCATCAAAATGAATTTTGAATTAGATAAGGTAGTCCAACACAAACTAGAATAAAAAAAAACATTGTTTTTCAGTTGACAGATCAGCAGATGTAACAGACCTGCAAAAAAATGAGCAGGCTTTCTGCTATTAGCGTCAGTCTTGCCAAGTCAGCAGAAAACAATACCACCCGTTGCTCCTGCAGAAGAGAAGAAAGCACCTACAGAAAGAGAAACACAGAGATGTAACCATTAATCTGAACCTCCTCTTGTTGCATTTAAATGCTAAATTAGTGTGAAATACCAGCAGCAGTTGCTGCGGTCGGAAGCAAAGGAAAGGCAGGTGGAGGTCCAAGTCGATAGCTGGAAGGCTTTTGTCCTCTCTGGACGGTAACACGATAGTCAAAGGACGTAAGTTAAACATCTGGAAAAAAGGGAGCACAAACTCTGCGGTTTTACCGTTTCAGCTAAAAGAAAATTATCCTCTACACATATGTTAGTATGAGACTCATAAGAAAAACTTCATTCTCTCGGTGTGGATCTATTAGATTTTTCCAACTCGAAGCCCAGAAATGTAACATTCAAGATTCAAATGAAGGCATGCTAAACCATAAATGTTTATTTGGACTTCTCAGAGTAATGAATGTGGTAAAGCATTTTTAGTAAAATTATTATTACGACGACGTAGTTCAGTTAGAACTGGTCCACATACCAAATGAAGCTGCCCAGGAGGTGGAATTGGCACAAGGCTCAGCTTGATTGCAAATTCATTCAGTTTCTCCTCCATCTCTGATAAGTGACATGAACGCAGCTGAAACAGAAGACTGGCAAATAATGAAAAGAAATATGAGACACTGACAGAAAAAGGTAAAACGATAGGATTGTATCAAAATACCTATGATTTTGTCGTAAAATAATGTTAAGACTGATTTACAAGCCATAAATACAGGAAATATATTATACTTACACAGATATAAAATAATTTCAGCAATGTCATATGCTTCAGGTTTTTCAGTTTCTCACCATGACAGGCAGTCTTTGAGGGCAGTGAAATAAGGATACTTGGATATGACACAAACACCGACAGCGGAGAAACATTTAGAGAACTTTAAAGATCCAGCTCCACGCTGATAACCAGTCGTCCCTTCCTTTGATGGAAAATAGAATTAAACATTTATTAGCTTTCATTTCAGATCCCAATTTTAATTCTATATTATTATTATCTTAAATTATGTTGATGATTTCAAAGACAACATTTCTTAATTCCCATTGATTGAGGATGTTGATTAGTTGCAGATATTTATTGAGCATAATAGCATTTCCTGTTTTAGAGTTTTCAGAAATTATGTTGCTGTATTATTAGTGAAATATTGCATGCTGCTCAGCGTACCAGGACTGATCGATAGTACTGCATCACTACTCCATGAGTCTTGTTGCCAAAGACGTCGGTAAAAACCAGGAAGTGGAACTGCTCCTCTTTCTCCTCCCCAGTGACCAGCACACCACCTGGGGATAAAAACAGAAACATACAGCATCTTAATGTTACATTCTGCATATGTGATCTCCAAACTCAAAGCACAGATTTTAATTGATGAAGACTTCTACAAGACATTATACAGATAAAAAACTGAATTTGGGATTCAAAACTTTTCCCCTATGATTCCAGGAGTTCCTTTTTCTTCTTTCATAAAGTTCCAAGAAACTTTTTAGATTTTTAGGCGTAATTGCTGGTGTTTTAGTCATACGTCACATGAATGGATCAGCTTTGTTTAGTCTCTTCTTAAATACAAATTAAAACAAACAAAAAAAAGACTATATAAGACCATTGTGAGAGAGAACTACAATCAATTTCAGTTCCTCTGTGGGACAGACATTACAATCACCAGTTCCTCCAGCAGAACTATGTAAATCAGCCATTGACTGAAGGCAAAGGTTATCTTCAACAGTAAAAATTATGAAGAAATTTAAAAGTTCAGGTCGAGTATTTTATGGCAGGCCATTCGAATAATAAGCCAATGGATTAATTTACAAGTACATGTCAGAAATTCTCTAAATGTGGATATGACAATGAATCACCATTAATTTATCTGTTTTATTGGTTTACAAGTGGTTTTGTAATAGTTAGCTATCATAATCCAATTCTTTTTTTTCTGTACAAGAAATCTATTTCTATGTTTGAAATACATTCAAATAGAGCTAACTTAATTTTGTTCCATACTTAATAGGTCAGGTCATTAGCACACACAGCATGTTTAAAAAAAGTATTTACTCTAATAGTGCTGCTCTCAGTGCTTTATTGACATTACAATAGTTAGTACTCTGCATGATGAAGGATTGCCTCGTAATCAGGGCATTATTTTTGTGTATAAGTAGAGAAAATAAAAATGTTTCACCAGGAAAACAGAGCTGAGGCAATGCCATGAGGTCGATATTTTTTGGTACACCCACATCTTTGCTTCCTTCTTTTCTCTCTGATGCACTTTGATCTGGAAAGATGTACATTTATAAAATAATAAAACTTGAAATAATCCACAAAATAGCAAAACCATTAAAATAAAGTAATATGAGGGACCTGAAGAATGTAGGAGACGTGATTCTTTAGAAATGATCAGAGTTACGTTGTATGCATCAAATCTTGACTGGTTGTTCTTTTTTTTTGTTTGTTTGTTTTGTTTTTATTTTTACCTGAAGAAGAATGCTCTTTCTTCTTTCTGAGAAATGAGTGGTGTCGTTTTCCAGGCAACTTTGATGCCTCATTCTCGGCTGACCTGCTATGGAAAGGAGGAGCCAGAACATGAAGAATCTCCGGCTCCAACAGAAGAGACTCTGAGCTTACACTGCTGTTACCAGCCTGAATAAGACAGAGGAAAAACATACTGCATTAACGTTTATGCATGCCTTGAGAATATAAAATGTACTTTTGACATAATCTATCCACAAATTATTAGACCATCGATTCCATGATTGTATGTTAAGCTGATTGATTCTATGACAGTTGTTTAGTGCATCTTCCTGTATCCATTATGCCGTTTCATCCATTAAACCTTTGCTATATTCAGTAAAAATTGGTTTAACATAATATTTCCAATTTGTCAATGTTATAAACATGCAACAACAGCTAACCTCTATTTCAACAAAATAAGAAAGGCGACACTGCAAAAGGCAATTGAACAAACTAAATTTAGACACAGAAACCTGGTAGATTTCCTGAAGTTTTTCACTGGACACTCCGACCACCACACAGGCTTCCAGTAAAGTTGGCAGCAAACAGTCAGTCATCTCTGGGAAAACAAAAGATTTGTTCAAATGGATCAAATGTGAAACAAGTGATATTAAAAGAAAATTAAGGCATATAAACAAAAAGAGCATAAAAATATAATTTTCTGCTGGTTGCTATAAAAAAAAACAAAAAAACAAAACTGTGACAGAATCTTTTGTCATTACTCATCACACATCATGCTGTGTGGAACCAACATTTTCTTGCTAATCATAGGGACAACTGTGGCAAAAACCCTCATGTCACATGATTTTACGTTCCTGTCAGTGAATCAATCCAGAGTAGAATTGACCTCTTGGACCTCATTATATTTAGAACTTTCCAGAACCAGAATAGGACCTTTAATTCATTTTACAGGAACAGAGTAAATGGTGTTAAAAATGTATTTGTTCCACATGCAACTGCTGCAAAATATACCACTTATTAAAAGTTGTCCTCATTTCTGTTTTCACTGACTGTGACTGAATGCTTGTTTTCACTGACTGTGACTGAAACCTATTCATAGGTCCCTATTCACATTTTAGAGCTCCAAAAGATTCACTAAATTATCCTTCAGAAACAGCAACTTTTTCATCTTCTAAAATTATTCTAAAATGTCAATGCTTGTCCAATTTCAATCGTTTCAACCTCTAAAACAACCAAGATGCTGATGACTAGATCATGTAAAGACAAAGATGAAGAAACTCTCTGGCGTGGATCTCAGCCGTCACATTTGGAGGAAACCGAGTTTATTATCACACAATACCATCCGTCCAGTTAAACGTGATGGTGGTGACAGCATCACGCTATGGCGACCAAAGTCGGTCCTGGAGGGCCGGCATCCCACATATTTTAGTTCTCTCCCTGGTTCAACGCACATGGATCCAATGTTGGCTCTTTAGAAGGTTCAAGAAGAACATTGACATGCTGAAAATGTTATTACCACCAGCAGGGAGAGAACTAAAACATGCAGGATGCTGGCCCTTGAGGACCAACTTTGGGCACCCTTGAGCTATGGTAATGTTTTGCAGCAGCAGTAACAGGCTACACTATTCAGTCTTCCCTCAACCCTGTTCATTAAAACACACCGCACTGCTTGTTTGTGATGTTTCACTGCTTCAGCAAACCTGATTTCAGTTGCTAGCTTATTTACAGGCTTTTGTTGAACTGCAAATAACTGAATCAGGTGTGATCAAAACATGCAGGGTGGTAGGAATTGAAGACCAGGGTTGGGAAGCCATCATCATTCTGCTTTCCAGGAATAATGCAGTGTTTGCTCAGTCTGATCCACTGTTCATGGTAGCAGTGAATCAGACTTTTGATTTCTAATAGTCTTTAAATAGAGGTGCCTTTAACAACACTATTTGAAATAAAAGCTCTCAGAAACACATGGATCTCTGCATCCAAATAATTGAAAACAAAAACAGACGCGAGTGATAGAATGGCCAGTGAAATCCATAAACACTTGTCCTATAGGAGACTCAATTTTAAAAAAAAGAAAAAAAAGAGCAACATAAGTGTACAAAGACAGCATTAATAAGTCTTGCTAAGAGTCGAGTTTATTTCTTAAAAAGTTTCTTTGCTAGTTAAAACAAAACAAAAAGGTTTTCATTGATGTGGCTGCACGTGACTCAGTCACGCTGCACAGCTGATCAGGTACCTGTTTACCTGCGAGGCATTTTCTAAATGAGTTTCCTCATGAGCCTTACCTCGCTAATGTCGTTTCAGTGTTACATACCGTCTCCCACGCTTTTTTCCCTTAATTCTGCCTCCTCATATTCTTGACGGCACCTCCAGAACAACTCCGAGCCGCGGTGAACCCTGCATGAGAAGCTCGGCTCAGTTCCCTACAGCCTGCTTCCTGTTCCCCCGAGAAAACGCAAACATGCATGTCGATCAGTCAAGTGAGGTGAGTGACGCTTTATGGCGCCGTATATTGAAAACCAACAACGCCTTTCGCCAGACTGAAGCTTCAGAAAGTCCTATAGTCTGTAAATTAGTACAAAGGAAACACTTATAAGACATGTATATATATTTAAAATAATACATATTACGTTAGTGCTGCAAAATATAGAACCTATTTGACGTTTCACGTTATAAATCATTTTACAGCCTCAAGATCCCCGTGTTGATTTATCGAAACAGCTGGCTGTACTGACTGATTGTGGCCTGTAGATGGCGACAGTTTATCAATTACATTTGAACTGGTCACTTTCTATTAAGTGAATAAAATGTGAACACGCTGAAAATCAAACATAAAGCATTTCATTTTCTTTATATGCACTACATGTCTTTCTGAAATACAAACAAGCCACGAAGAAATATTAGTTTTACGCATTTTCTTGATATTAAATCAGTTTTTGGTCTAAACGTTTCTGATAAACAGAAACGTTTAGACCAAAAAAGTTGGAATATGCAGGTAAAAGTCGGTCATGAAAAGTTTGGTCATAATTAGACTAGTTCCTCATTTATGGCTACAAAAAATTACTAAGTTTCTCTGCGACTGGCTAAGGCACATTTAGCCACATGTTTGAGTTTACATGCATAATTTTGACCTGACAAGATGAAAGAAAATCCATGACAAATCAAAGGTTTTGCATCCAATTCTTAAATTTAAAACAAAGTTCAATCATTTGCACTATAAAAATCTGAAATAAAAACAAAAAAACAAAAAAAAAGTGACATTCATGCACAGAACACAAGTCTGAAAACTTTTAACCAAACACCACCATGTAGCTATTGAAATTTTTTACAATTGTAAATTGGGAAAAAAAAAAAGAAAAAAAAAAAGATTTGGAACAGCTTTAACTTATGGAGTCAGAACGTTAACTGTGCCATAAATGAAAATTGTAAAATATTTATTTTGCCCCATATTTTTCTCCGTCTCAGATTCTTGTGTAACAGAAACTGAAGAATTAACTGGACCACTGTTGGATTCATTTCTGATGACAGATGTTCCCCATTTATCTCCAATTACACAGGACAATTTACAAAATTCTGTACACAAACACCGAGAACCAAAAATCAGGCTTAGAGAACACACAATGTGCTCATTTGTTAGATAAAAAAAATACAAACCATGTCAAAAAATAACTATTACAATGTACAATTCAAGTGGTTTCACACTAATATGGGAGATCTAAGATAATATGAAAAAATTCTTTGGAAAAAAATTGATAATTGAACTAAACTAAAAGCATTCAATTTAAGTCCCAGTTTCAGAGGAGGGGGAGGGGGGTGTATGCCATTTGTTTGAAATTGCAAAGAAATTTCCTCAGTTTCATTTCTGACATTTCCTTTAACATGCTGAAAACAAGACAAAGATGATACCTTTGGGGAGCACAGTAAACTCCTGCAACAGAAGGCAACAGAAAACCCTTTAACATCATAAGACAGGTCTGATTTTTCTCCTGAGCTGAGTAATAATGATACTTTAAATTTTGCAAATGAGCCATCCAAAGTGATCCTCACTTTCATTCAGCACAGATGATTGGGATGTTACAGTATAAATGACACAAACATTACATCAGGCTGTACAAATCTGCTTTCTGAATTCACACCACATAATGACATTCTGCTGAAGCTCCACAACTATTAAATGCACTTTGGAAGCTTAGTCTGCCCCAAATACCAGACATGCTTTCTGTGTAATGGTGCACTTTTTTTTAAACTTTCTTGCTCATTATTCTGGAGCAATGTATTCCCTGGTGTAGCTCTCTAACAGAAGACAGATTTACAGTGACCAGTTGATCTCATAAGCATGTACAACAGGGTAAAGGTCAATTTGCTTTCAAGGAAAGGCACAAAGATACAACTACAATAAATCCGTACTCGTCTCCAATTCTCCACTTCCTTCCTGCTTATATTCAAGAATGCGGTTTACAGATTTGAAATCGATATTAAAAATTTGTCACAATTTGTTTTACAAAATACCCTGAGAGATAAACTTTTAATCATCACAAATTTGATCTAAAAACTGGAAATAACTCTCTGGAGGCTCAAATATGTTGCTAGAATGAACCATTATGGAAACATTTATTAACTACAGTGTAAGTAAAGAAAAATCCTATGTTTGATTGTATAAAACCTATGCAACTAGAATAAACTCGAGAGTTTTGTACCTTTTGACATTTTTTGGCTTTGTAAAATGGCAGTGAAATGTCATGAAGTCCACCAAAAAGTGGAATAAATATATACATCTGTATTTAATCTGAAAATGTGCCGGTTGCACCAAGTATCCCTTCTACAGCATTATGATTGTCCATTTGGCAGTTTAGAAGCAGCAGCAATGTGACATATTGGTGATATTTGGCACCGTCCGAGTGGCAGCACTGTTAAAAAAAAATCAAAGTGCTTTGTGCTTCCAGTAGTCTGAACTAAATAAATTTCAACAGTTGGACCAGCAGCTCAAGCTTAGTCTTGGTTGTTGTGACTAACTGGCTAAACATTATTTTTCTTAGTGTTGAGGTAGCAACTCCACAAACAGAGCAGCACAGGCAGGCATTGTTTATATACAATCTCCTCCAATTCACATTTAGATTACATTAGTAATCCAAATCTATCCATCCTATGTTTTTACTAGATGGAATATCATCTTTCAGTCATGTTTTCCTTCTTCGTGTTTTTTTCTGCTACACATGGTACAGCTTATCACATATGCACACCAGCAAGGTTTGGTATAATTTACTCATGATGCAGTTTTTGGTTGTTGAGTTAATCCATCATGGTAGTCCTTTTCTACCCTTAGGCAACAGCGTCTTCTCTGGTTTGATCTGTGAGGTTGAGCAGAGCTAGTCTCTCCAGGTAGAACATCAGAGTCCTAATAATCTACAGAACTACTGGGCTCTGGGTCAGGATAAATTACTAGGAAACAAGCGGTGAGGAATCCAAGGAAGGAGCCCCCGGAGGCAACAACTGGAATGACACGTACACTATCGACAGCCTCAACTACAGATCCAAGAGCTGATGCAACCAAAATTTGACTGATGTAGACCTGGAAATAAAATAAAATCACATCACAGATTAAGAACTATAAGAGCAAAATCTTTATTTTAAATTCTGAACATTTTAAGTGAAAGTAAAAACTGGACTTGCCTGGCAGGTTAGTATAGCACAGTCTATACCAAAGCCTCTTCGAGTGTTAGCTGGACTATGGTTAATGTACTGAGAAAGAACAAAAAAAAAAAAAAAAGGTCAATATTTATCTAAAGTCCTTACATTGGCTCCCTGCATGTCAGAGAATATACTTTACAGTACTTTTATAAATCACTGAATGGCTTAGTACCAAGAAACATTAAAGATCTGTCATTGTATCAATCTACGAGACCACTTGGGGCTTATGATTAAAGTCTACTCTACAACCTCAGAATAAAAACCAAACATGAAAGCAGCATTCAGCATTTATGCTCCACTATACTGAAACAATCTGGCAGAAAACTGCAAAAATGCTGAAACAATGAGTTCCTTTAAATCAAGTGGTAAAACCCAATTGTTTACAGTTGGTTTCCATTAATAACATGAAAAGCAACTCATGCAGACATGCAGTTTGTTTTTAACCTCTCACAGCAACATAATGCCTTGCCTGTTGTTTCATTTTCTTTTTGTGTAGTTTGAATTGCTATGTTGCCAATACGTGCCATAGAAAAAAAAATTGCCTTGCCAATTTTTAAATAAAGATCTTGTTTTATTTCAAAGCAAAAGTAAATCCAAGAAATGCTCAGAGCTAAAGAAATTTAGACATTTATGTATTTAAAAAATAAAAAAAAAAAAACAGATTTTATGTTGAAACTAAAAACTAAGTGTTTAGTTTAGGTTGAAACTAAAACAGCAAATGTAAGAGTTTACATTTGCTTTTTAAAATGTAGAATCAAAACAATGTGTGGTGAACTTGTTTCTGATCTTACTTCTTTGATTTCATGGTACTGTCCAAGTAAAGCGTAGGGACAGTATGAAATACTCATGGAGATGATTCCCATGGTACTGATCATCACCATGGCAACATAAACATTAGGGAATAATGCCATAATTGCAGTTCCTAAGGAAAGAAAAACACCATGTAATAAAGATGTCAGTTCCTAATAATAATGTAACAGCAAAATTTAGGAAGACTTTACAAATGGGTTTAATACAAAATAAGTGAGAATGTCAACATGATTATTTCAGGTGTCTCTTTGAGAAACTATAAGATCATTCAAACATCAAAAACCATGTCAAACCCAACCCAATCAATGTCTAGTTCCGACTCAACAGTGGAATCTGACAATGGTTATGCTAAGTAACCTTTACTAATAAATAGAACAATTTACCTGTAATTGTTGCAGCAATCTTGTCAAAATGTTGTACTTAAAAAAGTGGATGTTCTATAGTTCAATTCAGAACTTTAGCAAAAATTGAAGGATTTTGAACAAACACAAATAGAAGTTTAAAGCATCACATGAAACTATGCAGCCCATTTGACTTACCTATTGAGAATCCCAAAGTTCCCACAACATAGATGACCCTAATACTCAGATCAAATTTATCCAAAGACTTCTGAAGAATGGCTGAAACAGGGGAGACGTTTTTGGTTATTCAACACATTAAAGGGACAAAAAAAGGAATCTTAACTGTATTCTCTGCAACTTCCTTTTGTGTAGGTAGCTTGCTCAGTGCTAAGTACTCTCAAGTTGAAAAACAGGGTTTGTGTTTTACCAGAGCAGACAGCAGCAGTTGCAGCATACACCACCAACCCCCAGCACCCCATCTGTACTCCTCTGTGATAATCTTGTAGCTCTGTGGAATTGCCTGGTGCCTGACGAAAGCAGAACACAGGCTTTAATGCAAGACAAAGAGACTGCACAGCTTGAATGGAACATAAATGAATAATAATAATATGTGACACACAATTTCAATATTCTATTTAATAGACCAAAAAGACGTATGCATTTACCTTAGGATTTCCATGAAAAATGACCTGACCCATGAAGTCCGTGTAAAACACGGCTTCAGCGATAATGGAGAACCATGTAAGGAGGTGACATACACACAGTCTCCAGAGCTGCTTTGGCATCTGCAGAACAGGGAAATAAAAAAGTGACAATTAGACTAAAGCTTAAATCAGTTTTTACATTTTGTGAGCTTGAATTTTCATGACAATTTTTAAAGATTTAAAAACAAAACTTTAGTGTAAATAAATGAAAAGCATTACTGATGATCTGGCTTTAAATTCGGAGCCTGTATTAATCAGAGATAATGAATCGGAAAACCAAATGGTGGAAAGTTAGAGATTCAATACATCAAAGAATTTACAAATGCAAGAATAGATAGATGAATGAATGAATGAATGAATGAACGAACGAATGATCTGTGCGCTCTTATTTCGTTTCTATACTTTATTCGTACTAATCTCAATTCAACACCTTTACAGACCCCTTTTAAGCACCGACTTCTACACGAGACAGGTTCCTTTAATGTACAACCACAAGATTCCCTCAAATTTTGTATAGGTAACCCTGTACTAAAGTACAACAGTACAAAGTTTAGTTCACCTTGAACATGGATAGCCAAAGAAGCTTCACAGTTGTACCCCTCTCCATTTCTCCAACACTGCTGGAGCCTTCAGATGAAAGGCTACTTGCAGACAGCTGCCTCTTTCTTCTGTGCACAGGTCCCCGGATGCCTCGCAGATCAGTCAGACTACGAGAGGTGGTGATTGGCCGAGGACCTGTGAGTCTTGTGCGTTTCAGTCTATAGCGTTGTAATGCCACTCGACCATAGTATGAAAATGTAAAGGAGGGCTGAAGAAAGAACCAGTGTCAATCATGATTATTCCCAAAGGGAAATTAGATATTGTAATAACTGTCATTATGTAAGAATAAATTAAATTCCTTAAATAAAACGGAGAAAATAAATAAAAGTCTACTTGTCGGTAGAAGGTCGTTGGATGTTGCCGTGATGAGACTGTAGTGTTGCCAGTGCGGGTCCCTGGTTTGGTGGAGGTGTGGCCTTTACCTGTATTCAAGGCTCGAGAGGAAGGCAAAACAGCACTGGTGCCATTAGCAGATAGCTCATGCTAAAAGAAGAGAGAGGTGCAGAGGTACCAATTAAAAATCCAAACAAATGTCACAGGTTTCTACACTTTGCAAGCACGCGCATTTTCTGTCTGGGCAGTCGTACATACTAAAGTTGAGTGCATACAGACAATTTACAAGCTTAGCTATGTTCTAAAACTGATTTTAAGTCAAAATAAATAACATTTGTATTCACAGTGGATGATCTTACCCATCGTACGTGTGAATTCTCTGAGGCACAAATGGCCTGAGGGACAGAAAGCTGGCCATTTGTTGGATCCTTTATTTGAGGCACATCTGTATTTGTAGGCTCTACAAACACTCCCCCATTAGTCTGAGAGGTGGGGTCATTAGTAGGAAATGACAACTCCAGACCTGATGGCTTAAAGGCATTGTCCAGATCTTCTGGTGATAAAGGCATTTCAGGCAAGAAAATCTGCCTGTCAAGGTGAAGGTCAGAGTCTAACTCAATTGTAGCATCTGGCATGGCAAGGATTGAATCACTTTTACTCCGAACTCTGTCCACAGCAAGAAAATCCATTTCTGCTTCCTCGGGATGCGTTCCTTTCTCCTCTTGGCAAGAGGCTGGTGCAAAAGCATCTTCCTCTGCAATTGCAATGAGACAAGGTCGTGTGCAGACAGGCAGTTTTTCAGACAACTGACTGGTGGACTCATCATCTTCTCCATCTTTCAGTTGGTTGACTGAAGCAAAAGTCCTCTCAGGGATACTGAGCATATGCAGTGTTACAGAAATAATAAAGATAACCCCAGCAAAAAGAAAGAGGACCTGTTCCTGTGACTTAAATGCTCTACCCAGAGCAGTGCCGGTCCAGTCAAGTCCTCCCAACATGTAGCCAACTGCTCCGCCAAGTCCTGGAAAACCAGAAAAGGCACAGTAAAGATTCCTGAAATAAAAATGTCACTTAAATTCACACTCAGATTTCTTCATGCTGACATATTACATTAGAAAGCAATTAAATATTCTACATAATCCTAATATTAAAAACGCTTGGCCTTGCAATATTATTCAAACTAAAGCTGCAACTAATGATTATTTTAGTAATTGGTTATTCTATCGATTATTCCGACAATATATATCCTTTTCACATAAGCTTTTTTATATTAGAAACACATTAAAAACTGCAAATAAACAATTTAATTTCAAATAAGAAAATAAACATTTAATTGCCTAAAACTCATCAACTCCTTTAGTTAGCATTTGAACATTTGTATCAAAAGACATCTGCAGCTAAACAAATACTTCTAACATCAACAAGTGAAAAGCTCTTGTCTCTCGACTTATCAAGTTTGGCTAATCTGTGACTAGTTTTTGTATTAACCCATTTATAATTGATAGAATTGGGTGCTTAGTTGATTTTTTTTTAAAAATATTTGTATTTATTTCGCAGAATTTAAACCTTGAGGAGTTTTGTGTAGAACACATTTTCAGGCAAAGGTTTTATATCTTAATTATTGAGAGTGGCATTCTTTCAGCAAATAGCCCTTTTTGTGTCTGTATACTGCAATTAATAATGACTAAATTAGTTGACAATTATTTCAGTAATTGGTTCATCACAGTTAATGTGGTTTATCATTTCAGCTGTAATTCAGACCCCTATAATATTTTTAACATCATCATGTAAAATTTGATTAACTTTCACATATTTCTTTTTAATTTTATGAGAAAGACCAAGGTCCTAGATTTTTGCAACCCAAACTGAGCACTTTTAATAAAGCCGTTTATAAAAAGGCAAGTTTTGGCAGTTTGAAGTGTGTTCATGCAATTTCTGCACAAAATGACCACCACTTATTTTTTTTTTTTTTTAGTTATTTGTGGCTCATAAACTATGTGCTATTTTTCCCTTCAATTTCCAGAAACATTAAATGTTTTGTTTAAACTAAAGTACTATAAATAGTAGTAGTACTTGAAGTTAATCCGACTATAAACCAGACCAGATGTCACCAATAATACCAAAAACAGTGAAATGTAAACGTGTGAGGAATGACTTACCAGCAGACAAGCCATGTATATTCAGAGCCATGTCTTGCTCATCAGCATCAGCAACGTCAAGAAGGTAAGCCCTGATTGGTCCCTCAGAGGCATCAGCGCAGAAGTCCAGCACCACAACACCAACAACAGTAAGAACAATACCAATAGGCTGCCGCTTGCTGTTTGGGCTGTCACCAATAGAAAGGCCTGAAACAAAAAAAAACAAAATAAATAAGAACTGTAATCCTTGCAGAAGGGTGACTCCATCTCAGACTCTGTCTTACCAATCAACGATCCATTTAAAAATAGTGCCACACCAATTAGCACTCCTGTGCAAAGAACCAGAATGAATGGTCTCCTCCGGCCCCATCGCAGAGTGCAGCGGTCACTGGCTGAGCCAATCAGGGGGGTGAACAGAAGACCCAGGATGGGACTGAGAAACCAGGTCAAACTGTAATATTGCTCAGGAAGACCTAGAAAACAAAGTGAAGTCACTCAAATAATACAGTTCATATTATGTTTAAAATAAGACTTCACAGTAGAAACATAAGGCTTAAATTTTATCTGTTGGAAAGATCTAATGTGAAACCTTAAGACATATGTTCATCTTCTTTAGACACTTCAAAGTGTTAAAGCATTGCATTGCATTTACATTCCGCATTTTGTTTCAGTCTGTAATATCACAATATCATTGGAATGAAGTGTTTCATTTTCACAACTATGCCCATTTTCTTAAATGACTGCCTTTGAAAGGAAGTTCTAAAAAATATATTTAGTAGAGATTGTCTAATATTTTAATTTGGAAAACCACCAATATAATACATACAAAATATTTACAACACTGAAAGAAAACTAGAGGTGCACTGATTTCCTTTATTTTGGGAGATTGGTGATCAGCCAATTTATATATGAAGCAGATCATGTCAAGCTTGGCAAATGTGTAAGAATCAAACATTGTCCTCTTTTGCTCTCCGGTGAGAAAGATTTGACTGACAGACTGACCTACCAAATTATGTCCTCACATTTACAATTAACAATAGTGACCCCACTGTTGCCAACTCAACAACTTTCTTGCTATATTGAGGAACATTTCAGACAAAAAAAGATTAGTATCAGCCAAAATTGGAATCGGTAGGCTAAGCTTTTTAAAAGATTGGTAATCGGTGATTGGCCAGAAAACTGTAATCGGTGCACCCCTAAAGAAAACTGAAGACTTTTCTTTGTACAATTTGTAAACTATACTTATTCACAAAATAATAAAAAAATTTTGGGGCAGTTTTAGATGTACCATTTTAAATCAAAAATGTCCATTTGAAAATATACTGCTCAAAAAAATAAAGGGAACACTCAAACAACACAATATAACTCCAAGTACATCAAACTTCTGTGAAATCAAACTGTCCACTTAGGAAGCAACACTGATTGACAATCAACAATGATTTTGTTGTCAGCACATTCAACTTTGTACAGGACAAAGTATTCAATGAGAATATTTCATTCATTCAGATCTAGGATGTGTTATTTGAGTGTTCCCTTTATTTTTTTGAGCAGTGTATATACAGCATTGATAATATTTTAAGCAGATCTCCGTCAGAGTGACCTAAAAGTCTGTCAATCCACCAATCTGAACATTGAACTTTGCAAATGTAAAAGGTTAATCTGACAATACCAACAGATGAAAAATGTACCTCAGCCAATACCTTAAAAATTGGCATCGGCTGATTTTTAGCAAATGCCAAAAAAAAAAGAAGCACAAAAATACAGTAAATAAAGTTTAATACACCAGAAGAGTAGAACATTGTGAACCTGAAATGTGCTGTGTTACACATTCTTGGCATACCTTGGCAGGGGAAGCTGCCTTTGTTTCATTTCTGCTATGCTGGCAAAGTTGACATCTAACACCATGCTAAAGCCCCTCAGTGGATACTACTGTTACATAACACAGAAGTGCAGCTTGGGAGACAGACAGAAACATCCAGTCTAATCCAATGACAAGAAACTATATGATGTTTTTCCAATATCTTGTGAGAACTGTTAATCATGAAGACTAACGTAAAACTCAAAGCATTCAAACCCAACCACTCCAATAAAGAAAATGAAAAAACACAACCATCATGGCCAACTGTGGGCCAAATTGATTTAATGTTCTCACAATGTTGCAGGAATTTGGTCACTATTCTGTCGCTGAAATACCTCCAAGGAAAAAGAGATGGCTGCAAATTGGTCAATATAAGTTCAAACTAATTGCACTGACATTATACTGAAGCAGCTGTACTAAGCTACTTAAGTGGAGTGAATAATGACTTTACCCACCGCAAGATTGGACTTGTAGGAAAACAGAAAAGTACCATGTTTGCTTTGCAACTTTCGAACCAGTTCAGTGATCAAAATACACGAGTAGAGGTTCTTTGAGTAAATTAAACATTTTTCTTCTCAACTTCTTAATACATACTCACTTAAGTAATACGGCAAGACAGGAGTGTGACTTTATGAAAGACAGTACTGCTTACCTATCTGTAGAAGAACTGGTGTCACCAGAGCAGTTTCCATGGCGTAGCAAAACTCTCGTCCAAACATCACAGCCGCATGCATGACCCAGCGATATCGGGGAATCTGAACTGCTTTTCCCTCCTCCTCTTCATCCTCACTTTTATCATCTTTCATGACTCTGTTGGGCTTTCTGTCGTCAGGAAGGTCCAGGGCCTTATGATCCTCGTCTTCTCCCATTTCAATTTGGTCTGACTTCATTTGAACTGTTTGTGGTTAGTTTCTTTCACAATTTCCTTGAAATCCCAAGACGACAACACTCAATTTGATTCATCCAAAAGAAATTTTAAATGACAATACTAAAAATACACATGTCTATAGCCCTACTCTTGCTCAATTATTGAGTAGGAATAGTTTATTTTTCTAAAAATTACACATGTGTAGCATTAAGAAATATTGAGTTAAAAGAAATGAATCATCATTGTAATGGGATAAATATGCCATGAATAGTGATTAGACATGTAGCCATTACACTGATATAAAATCAGCAAAGATGGTTCTTAAGCCCTACTGCAAAGTGATGGAGAGCCTAAAGGTCACTTGTAAGAAAAAAAAAATTGTAATAATTAAAAAAAAAAAAAATTGTAAAGAAGTTGTATTCTTATTATTT
Organism: Poeciliopsis turrubarensis; assembly: GCA_010277015.1. Lineage (NCBI taxonomy): Eukaryota > Metazoa > Chordata > Actinopteri > Cyprinodontiformes > Poeciliidae > Poeciliopsis > Poeciliopsis turrubarensis. The sequence goes on from VMRN01000059.1 coordinate 2,009,787, forward strand.
CCAGTTGTTTTTCTTGTAGAAAATCAGGTAAAGAATTGAAGGGTCTCCAACTTTGTGCAGATCCAGCTGGACAGGAAATGGACGTCTGGAAAAGATAAAAGTCCGTTGAACCAGTAACAAGGGTTAACATGTAACACAGACGATAATCTGTAAACACATTGTTTTTACACCATAGTAGGTGATTGCCGACCTTTAAAACCAGATTCTTGCAAAAACATTCGTATTTCTGAACATATTCACATTTTTTTCTGTAGCAATAACTTTCATTATATGTCGGTGGATTTAGTACATCACTGAAGCAAAAGAAAAATGTTTCTTCAATGAAACATTTGAGAAATGTGGCATGCAGGTTTTTTCCTAATTTAATGCCCTAAATGAAATCCTGCAAGATCACTTCCAGAAGTCACACAATTAGTAAACATGGTCTTGATTTTATTCTCACAAATACGATTTCCTATATCCAAAACTGCCAGCAAATCAGAGTTGCAAACAACACTGAGGACAACATCCCTACAGTTTCTTAAGCAGGAACACAGGAGGTAGTCAGAGTTGATGGGAAGATGGATAAAACTATATACAGGGCAATACTGAGAGAAATCTTGTTAAGGGCTGCATAAAACTTGAAACTGTGGGGGAGGTTCACCTTTCATCAAAAAAAAAAAAAAATGATGCTCACCATACCACCAAAGGTACAATTATTTAGATCTATTTGTGTTAGAATGACCCAGCGAGTTAAAATCAAAATCCAATTCAAAATCTGTGGCAAGACTTTCTTCTAATACGACTGCTCTTCAGTTGTCTTGTACAGAAGAACAAGCAAAAGAACTATTTCTAGTCTACCAAAGCTAATGGAGAAGGAACAGAGAGGGAAATACATTAAGTGCAGTTGGAAAATCTGGTAATGTTCGAAGGGTCTGAATACTTTTGGAAGTCACTGTCTCTGAAAGCGTCAGTGTGCTCCAAGTATTTTTGTACTTTTGGCTTCCATAATCGGAAACAAGAACTCCTCTGAGGTTTAGAAAAATGTAGCCCTGCTCTAAAATAGAGGACATAAAATATGATGCAAATCAATTTTGGGAAAGAACTGGATATAGCCAAAGGTTCAAGCTTTTTTCCCATGCATAAACTTGCAATTGTCTTTCTACAGATTGTCTTTCTACAATAGGCGTCAAACCATAAAACTGACATATGAAGTATAAGCTCTCTGATGCATAAGTGGGTCCTTTTGGACCCGGTGAGGTCATCTTTTTACAATATTGTTGTAATGGAAAGTTTTCATCACTTAATATTCCAGGTATTCCTAAAAAAAAAAAAAACATGTTATTGATATCATGCAATTTAAAATTTTTATTTAACTTTTACACATTTTAAGAAATATTATGTTTTATATTGAATGAATCCACTTTTTATATTACCACCCCTTTCTTCTACTGGGGGTAGTAAAGTTCCAGGAACGTCGCATTCATTTCAAAGGGTCCAAAAAGACCCACTCGTGGAAGTATAGTCAATGTCATGCAACAGAGGGTTGAGAAACAAAAACCCGTATTAGAACATTGCCCGTTGCTCAAGTGTTCACCATTTAAATTGACAGATTTCTCAATGCTATAACGTACCTGGAAGGGCAGTGCAGGTTTAGCTCTGAGGGTAGCGATCATAAAGCATTTCTACTCTTTTGTGGCGAATGTTTCTGCTGACTTCCACACTTTTAATCATTCCCTTTCACTGTGTGTCAATGTTTAAACTTTTCCACTACAGATATGCGACATTCCAATAGTTATTTTTGCTGCGTGTAGAAACGAAACTCTAGTCCGTAAGTATAACATACACATATCATATCATATAGAGAGCTCGTTCAGGTCAAAGAAAAAAACTGTCTAAAAATGTCCTTTCAGTGGAAATTTACAAGTTAGGAGCGCTTGATAAACTTGTCATGACTTGTTTTGCTGGGGGGGGAAAAAAAAGCCTTAGCAAACTTTATTTGCTCCTCCTGCGTCTCACCCCAAGTACACGCGAGTTTAGAGAGGTTTTCTTTTTACTCTTTGATGCGTTTACACGAAAACAGGTAGAAACACCTCTCCATAGGTAGGCTGACGTTAACCCTATCTTGGTTTGCTAACGTTACCTTGGCGAGCTAAGCTGGCTAAAATGTATCTCGACAGCAAACGTTTAACGACTTAAAACCAAAAGACTCTTTCCTGTGAAACCACAAAAAGATAGGACGTACCTGGGAATGTCTTCCTTTTTACAGCATAGAACTATTACAGCATTTTGAAATTCCTTCCGCAAATGTGCCCATAAAAACGTCAAAATGGGGCTAGCCTCATGGCTAAGCTTCTCCAGCTAATTCAGTAACTATCTGACACACGCGCTCCACTCATCTATTTTATTGGTTTCCACAGTAACAAAGAGGGGGTGTGGACAACGGTGTAGACCGTGACGTCAAGATATTATAAATAAGCAAACAATTAAATTACTTACGATATGTTTTCATTTTTTAAATTGCTCATTTGTAACAAAATATGTTTGAGTTTGACCATGTAAAAGTATACCGAAATGGAGAGGAGTCTATTTTGAATAATACTTTTATTTTTGTGGATTTTCTTCTTTTTGTCTCTTTTTTTTTTCTTTTTTTTTTTTTTTTTTTGCAGAAATATAGTTTAACAAGTTCCTCTGGTGCAAAAATGTGACCCTGTCAACATGATACTTTATTTCGCCAATATTTTTTGTATCTATTCTGTTACCTTTGCCACAGACTAAGCAGGCTGAGGAAAGACACTCACACATCCCTCTTCCCCAGCAATAATTTCTAGGTTTTAATATATTGAAATGATAGCAAAACATAGTTGCAGTACATTTTTGGGGTGCACATTCATGACACAAATGTCCACCCTTTTTAAGGTGCTTTACTCTCTAAGTAGGTGTTTAAGCTTCTTAGAGATCCCTGGATCTTCTTATAACTCGGCTCCACTCTGGTTATAATGAGCGTATGCTCAACAACAACAACAAAATTCTGCACATCATTACACCACACGCCACTGAAATGTTGATGAAAGGCAGGTTAGACCCATGCATTCATGATGTGCATTACAAATTCTGACCCTACCATCTGAATGTTGCAGCTGAAATTAAGACTCAGTCAACCAGACAATACTTTTGCAATCTAGTTTTATCTGATTTTGCTGAGCTTGTGTGAATATCAGCCTCAGTTTCCTGTTCTTAACTGAAAAAAAGTGAAAACCTGGTGTGGTCTTTTCTGCTGTAGCCCTCCTGCTTCGGTTTGATGTGTTGAGATGGTATTTCATAAAAAGATGCAAATTGAAATCTATGGTTCTCATCTGACTTCTGACATCATCAAGGTATTTTCATCCACACATTTGTATAGCACACTGTACATTTTCTCTATTTTGGATCTTTCTCCAGCAGATCAGCAGTTTTTTAAGTACTTAGACCACGTCATCTGGTATTAACTACCATGTCACATTCAAAGTCATTTGCCCATAATCTGATGTTCTATTTCAACATCAGTCTTCACGTCTAGATAGTTAAATACATAGAGTTTCTCCCTTGTGCTTTACTGAGTTGCTATTTGTGTAAATATGAAATTGAACTGATGAGCTTATAAAGCGACAAATAATATGATTAAACAGCACACGTTTTTCTATGTGTTTAAATAATCTGCTAAATGTAATTGTTTTATGAAAACCATACAAAATGTCCTTCATGTTTTTGTATGGAGCAATATTTCTTTACTGTAAGAAGTTAATGTAAGGACTCTAAAAATTAATGATCAATTCATAAAAGAGTGCAACTTATCCTGATGTCAATCGTCACCATTTTCACAAGAGCAGTTTTTCATGTCATCTTTACTACTTTTAAAATCAGTTGCATAACAGATGTCAATTTAATCACATAATTTATTACAGATGTACTAAATTTATTGATAAATTTAAATTTATTGTCCCTCAATCTTATTTAAGATTGAGGGACAGTACAATTATTGTCTACATCACTATGTAAGGGCAAGAATAGGGATTTAAAAAAACTTACTTTGGAAGCATTGGTAAAAGCATTAGCCTACAAGGCAAATACTTTTTTATTTTTAAATGCAATGATGTCAATACATTTCATTATATCTGAAGAAGCTTCAATGAGACTTCATTGTATATCCTTTAACTCATTCAGGCAATGATACAAAGGTCCTTTGTTAGTCTTCTGAGAAGCAACATCACCAGATGAAAACTAAGAGTGATGATGATGGCTCCGCATGATGATAGTTGGTTGCAAACAAAATCTGTCTCTTGTCATTGCCCATAATTGGTCACACCCACCTATATTTCTTTTTGCTGTAGAGCTCACATTAAAAACTTATAAGTCCTGAGCTGAAGATTCACGATCATTACACGAGAAACCATTGTTTAATGATCAGATGTTTTAAGAAATTATTTATCTCTGTCAAATATAAAACCAAACACCTCTTGCTTGCACAGTTTCATGGAGTATGATTGTTATCCAAAATGTCTCTCAGTCGTATGCTGGGAATCCTCGTCATCATGATCCTGTTATTGGTGATGGCGCTAACTGTTCCCCCAGAGGCCTTGGAGCTGTGCTGCATACTGACAATATCAGCACTGGTCTGCTCTGGCTCGGCACGACGGAAAATATGTTTCATTGTAGCCTGGGGACAGTAATAGTGGTAAATAATTCAGTGACTAACAAAGTGAATGATTGACCAATGGGTAAACAAATCATGATTTGAAGGAAGGATAGACGTGTGGCAGAGAGCACAGTTTTCAAGGTGGATATGGTAATGAGGAAGACTGGCCAGACAGGACCTTGAGACTCACCTTAAAATTATTTGTTACAAAGCAGTAGACAACTGGATCCATACAGCTGTTCAAGCTACTTAGAGTGACGGTTAAGTGGTACACAATCACTTGATGGGGCATGTCAGGGTAGAAATACAATAAAACCTACAATTGAAAAAAAGACAAATCCAGTCAGCTCTGGTCACAAGCGGTCATATTTTAAGCAGAGGCAATCTGTTGGAAACATTTTTGTTGCCAACTTTAAGATTCCAACGTATTTATAGCCCCATATCTTGCCTCTGTTTCACATTTAATTTAAAGATACACGCTGTCTGTCCATATTATAGAGGGTGTCTAAGTGGTGTTGAATTGGAAGTGTCCGTAGAAATACAGATTTTTCTTATTGTCTTAACTAAACATGCTTCAGGTTTTGTTAGAATTGTCAAAATTAACTCGACTCGCCAGACCAGTCAGTGAGCTAATTCTTGATTTGATGCTTTCTTTGCATTTGTTCCCAAATAAATCTCAGAAAATAATAACCAGTTGTTTGTGATTGATTTTAAGTTCAGCTAATTAAACTTGGAAAAAGATAAGATTTTGACCCTCTGTAAAAATGGTTCTGATGCTAAATTGTCAAAAGTGACATTACATCAATCACAGAAAGAGTGTATGGCAATGACTGGATAGACGGTTGGATGGACAGATGGATGGGTAGATGTATATCTTACTCACTTGTCTGATGTGGAAGGGAGTGAAGCAGACTGTGAAGATGATCAGCACAGTAGTCAGCAGCTGGACAGCTCTTCTCCTCCGCTTCCTTTAGAAATATAATCTGAAATGTGATAAACTGAAGTCGATACAATCAGGGATTTTCCAAAGCGTCAGAAATAAGTTCATTCTCTGATATTTTTCACTTGCTTTGGTTAATGCGTGTGAACTGGTAGCAAAAAGTTCTGATTTTCTCTATTCTTCTGCTTGCCTTTTACCTGCTCTGCTGCATGAGTCGACGGTCTGTCAGAGCCCACATAATGCGAAGTGTAAAAACCACAATGACGATGAGGGGTAAAAAGAACTCAGTGATTGTGAGGAAGAGGAGCTTTGAGATGCAGCAGCCTGTGTGTTGGAATGCAGTGGAGAGAAAGGAGTATGTGACCACGATGGCAAACAGCCAGACGGTAATGCAGACCAGCTTGGCTACGCTGGAGTTCCTCCAACGACGTGATGCTTCAACCTGTGCAGACACAGGAAATCAAGACATTTAAAACATCTAGGTTTAAGATCTCCAGGTTGGAGCACTGATATTTAGAAAACCTACTGAGACAAATGACTGGTGATAACTCACCTGCACAATGGCAAGGTAGCGGTCGACACATATGCAGGTTAAAAATAAGATGCTGCAGTACATGTTCACAAAGTAGCTGAATATGTGCATGTAGGAGCAGGTGAGGCAAGCTCCACCACTGTAGTAGAGCGAGATGCGGGTTGGCAGAGACAGATTCACCAAGAGGTCCGTCACTGCCAGGTTGATGGTGTAGATCACTGAGGTGGTCTTCTGTTTCGTACGGTAACAAAAAACGTAAAGTGCAACTGTGTTGAGCACCATGCCCACCTGGAAAAACAACGGAGGAGATACAGTGCCTTGCAAAACACCCTGGAACTTCTTCAGAATATGTAAGTGCAAACTCAGTTTATTTTAATGGTATTTTATATTGCACACCAAAGAGAATACAAACGTGGCAAAATATGGAAAACTTCATGGTGTGCAATTTTTTGCACAGCAGTGGAAATAAGAAGGATTTCATAAACATTATAAAAACAAGCAAGTAAAGAAGCTTTATGAAACCCTACCAGGAATATGACAGAGTTTATGACCATCAGTGAAATCCAGAGGCCGTAGAAATCATTGTACAGTCCTTCATCTAAATGGGCCAGTCTTTCTAGATATGCTCCCATGCCACTCCTGTTAGCTGGTGTGTTTGTTATAGGCAGAGTGGAGAAGGAGGTGTTGATAGAAAGCCAGGATTCAGTATTATTGATGTTCATCATGTTGGTGGTGACCCAGTGTAAAGACAGGGTAAAGTTGATGATAGAGATACTGGCAACTCAAACAAAAAGCGGCACTGCAAGAGAGAAAAACACATTAAAATTAACTAAAATATTAACATGCATGTCTTTTAATAAATTTTCAATCATTTTCTAATATTCCTCTAAGTAGCGGACCCAAAGTCGCAGTCGTTACTCACCATTGTTGTGTTACTTTCCCCCCCATCTTCAAGCATGACAGTAAAAACTTCAAATACTTGCAACAAAAGTAATGAAGCTGATTTTTTTGTCCTGAAATTGTTGCTCTTTCAATGAAACTGTTCCCTACAGCATTCACACCCTCTGTGCTATTTCACATTTAGTCAATTTGCAAACACACACTTCAATGTATTTTATTATGATTACATGTGCTTGTTTTGATGCCAAATTCAACAGGGAATCTTGAAAGTTTAGGTTCGCACTTACTCTGCATCCAGCATTACTTAATTATGGCTAAACTGCAAAAAATACAAAAATGAATCTATCGCTTAATGTGCAAAGCTGGTAGAGTTAAACCCCCAAAAGGCTTGCAGTTGTAGGTGATTCTGCTGCGTCTTGGCTCAGTATGGCTGAACACAAATATACTCTTTTCAATTTTGTTTGTGTAAAAACAAATTGTAATCATCGTCTGGTTTTCCTTTGACTTCAGAATGTGTATCTATGATATAGAAACCAGATGTAACAAGTTTTGTAGTTTGTACTTTTGCAAGCCACTGCGATTTTGAATTCAGTGTCTGAAGATGCGTATTAGAGTAGTAATAGCTTTTTCTACATTCCTCTGCCTTGACGTGTCCTCTCTTTGTTTGACCTCAGAATGCTTGTTGTTGTTGGCACAACTGCATTGACAGAACCACTTTAAAACCAATATCAGAGCTATTTGGTACAGCTATTTATAAAATAAATATACCATTTATATTTCTACCCATGAGAGAGTCGGGATACTCTCTCTTGGGCCATTGGCATATGCATTTCCATTTTCTCATCAGAAAGACAAACTGTATTCTGTAACTCATATGAAAAAACCCTGATTATTAAGTTTGTGTGTTTTCAATCTCACTTACAGTGACTCAGAAACACCCATCTCTGTAACTCTTTCAGAGTTGTGAATCTCAAGTTGGACTGTGTGTGTTTATTTTCCTTGAGGAAAGATGGCAAATGATTCTCACAGCTGAAATAAACCAAATGCAATTGAGTAGAAATTGTTTTTGTGTTGACAGGGTATTTATAGCTTCCTGGTTTGTACGATATAATTTGATTAGCTAAGCTATTAGTTTGCAATAATTCAGTGGAAAGAGTCATTGCTGTGGCTTGTGCAACTTCCAGAACGATTTTACTATCAAGATAAAATGTCTTCTCAAATAGTTTTTTATGCTGATTCCAATTGTGTCACAGACAATATTTTATAAAGTCAGAGCACAGAATAAAACGTCCAACAATAATTATGATGGCTTATTTCAAGCAAGACAAACGGAACAGCTTATGTCAACATAAACACATTTAGCATTTTCACAGTTTGATTTACTCTAATTTTGTATTAATTCTAATTTCTCTAAGAATAACAAAACCCCAGGAGAAGGCCAGCATGTCACATGTTCCTGCATGACTAATGCAGTTTAATTGCTCGTGTGAATCAAAGAGAGGACAGAGTGTGATTAGCTTTTGTATTCCCATTACCCAATGATCAGCAAAATATCACCAGCTGATAAAAAATATGGTTACTCAGGCTAATGAGAATAATATGCTCAACTGAGGGTGAGGCATGAATAATGTGATTCATTATCAGGACGAAAACGAGCCCAGCCACAGTACATTAACACCAGTGAAGGAACTGAATGGGACTCTTACAGTAACATCTTCTGAAGTCTGGCCTTTGTCTTATAATGTCCAGAAGAGGAACATCGTCGAAAGAAAGCTAGAAGAAGTCCGACTTGCAGTTTGCTAAAGACATGTTGGAGGGACAGTTATCATGAGGAAGATGGACCTCCTTTAAAACGACGCTGAAGAACATGATGGTGTCAGCATCATACTAGGAATGCCTCTCTTCAAAATAGAGTTATTAGTGGTAAAGCATATTCATAACTTCAGATCTAAATCCAGTTTAATATCTGTGGACTTGAACACTGATGTTAAAAGGTTTGAGGGGCTTGAGTATTCATTGAAGTTGCTGCAGATACGCTCTGGTATAAGTAGGGATGCAAGAATTTAATTTTATATTGGGCCTAAATCAAGCTCTTCAGATACATTTTGTCTGCTCTAAAATCTGTTACATGTATAACCTGAGAAACATAATTGACTGAATCCTTCATAGAGAAGCAGAGACCTGTTGCAAAATACATCTCCTCCCTTCACAATGACATTGTGGGAAGGCACAAATCAGGAAAGGGTATGAACTTATTTCTAAAGGACCGAGTGTTCCCACAGGAGCCTGGTAGTCTGAAAAACAATTTGACTTTCCAGCTGAATAGAGCAGCTTAGGAAGGAGGTCCTGGGACACAGAGAAATGGCAAACAAGTGCAAAAAACAAAGGCTTTACAGAGATGAGTGACAAGCAAAGAAAAGGTTTGCAGCTCTCCATTATTTAGGCCTTTCAAAGAAGATTAGTGAAACACGGGAAATTCTGAATAAATGACAAATAATAGCCCATTTTGAGAACTGAACACAGTTGTGAGATCTCAAAAACAGACAAAGATCTATGAAATGGTCATTGATATGATTTCACTGAGTTTGTGATAGTAGCAAGACCACATAAACATGCTGAAGTTTAAATGTTTGTTATTGTTTGCATTTGCAAATACAACTGGTGGTCTATGAACGTTTCAGAGTTTGTGTTAGTAATTTTGAACTTGGGTGGAACAAAAATTCAAACTGCATAGACCAGTCTATACTGCATCCTTAATAGTAAGCAATTGTCAAATAATACTAAGAGGAAAGCAAAAGGCCTAGAGGCAGATTGAAGACAACATTGTCCAAATAAACCCCAGCAGTTTATTTGGATGATTGTACAAACTTCCAGAGAGCCAGTAAAATACTAAGAGAAAGACAAACAAACGGTGAGATGGTGGCACAGAAATCTCATGCTGATCTGAAGTATTCTGATTATCGCTTCAACAACACGCTTTCAGGTAAGCTGAACATTTTCTTGCTGTGATCTACATTTAACATCCAATTTGTGACGAGATGAATTTCCTGTTAAAAAAAAAAACACAAAACAACTTTCATACCTTAATAAGATCGTCCATGTTGATGTTAACTTACCAGAGGGTTTTAAAAACGACGGGCTACCTATGGGCTCTTCGAAACTTTGTCCTAATAAAGTTGTCCTTTCCTCAAAAGTCAAAAATCCTTCATCAATGTCCAGGGAAGCATCATTCTCAGTTCAACACCAATCATGTCTTTCGTAGCTAAAGACTTGACATCAAGTCAAACAACTTATCAGGATTTTGACTCATCCTGCAAGGAGGCAATAAAAAGTATCTGCCTGTAAAAATGAAGCATAAAGAAATATAATTTCTATTTTCTTACATGATCATCTCTTACTGTATCACTTCTTAGCAAATAAAAATTCCCAATATGCTTCTGCCTTAGATTCTTGATTTGAGTCTCGCTCATTTTACTGCTATTTTCTGCTTTTCCTCTGTTCCCTCTGGTTTTAGCATCATTTTTAGTCTCTGGTCTCTCTCAGTGTCCCTGCCTTCCCATTTTTCTTCCTCAAATTCTGAAGCAGCCCTCTGGTGCTGAGACAGGAAGTCTCTGTAGTGTTTATATTCTGGACAGACATGTTCACAATGCACACACACACACACACAATGTAAGCGTAACCGTTGTTGAAGCAAAGCTTTACAAAGAACAATAAATGATGTCACGGTTTAAAAGAAGCAGACTGAAAACACACAAACATGAAAGTAATAAAAAAAGAATTGTTCATAATCGACAATTTTTTTTTTTTCCTTTTGCTTTTGTGGTATTTCCAACTAAGTATGATTTGTTTTTGTAGGGAATATATTTTAGGTATTGTAATTTGAGCAACAAAACAACAAAGAAATAACAGAGCAACAATTTGTGCAGTTTTGCACAAGTACTTTTTCAGAGAGCAGGGCTAAAATTATATAACGCTCTTGGTGTGTTTATTGCGATCTCTGGTAAGTTGATCTTTCATTGAAGTAGTAAAAGCCGACGCTAATAAAACTACAAAAATCTTACTGGAAAGGGCAATAAATGCAGATTAGGCAGAATCTGTGGTGCCACACTTATTGGAATCCCTGGCATTTCTTGTACATTAAAAATGATTGAAGTATTTTTATGAAAAATGTAAGAGCTTACACTGTCCTGTACAACCAAGAAAACACACAGTGAATGCCAAGCTAGAAAGGAATGTGTTTTCATAAGATACTGCCAACTTTTGTGAATGTGTCTATGCCTAAAGTCAGAATTATAACTAAAATTTTTAACCTGGAACTGTAGAAATAAGGCTGGGTGAGGACCAGTGTTTATCACGCCACTACACACAATGATGAGGATTTTAATGAAGGCTCACTGGTAGAGAACAGTGGTGACCTTTTCCTGATATTATTCAACTGCAGTAAAGGTCACATTTATTCTAAAGCCTTTAACACATGTTATTTCTAGTCTGTTGTGACTATAGCTGACAACTACAATAAAAAGATGAACATTCAATGCAATGTTTTCCATAAATGCTTAAAATTTGCCCTTAACAAGCAGTTTTAAACCATGTTTTCTCTTCGTCACTCAAGTGCTGGCCCAGCTGAAGCGACTGCTTCCTAATAAGACAACAGAGACAGCTTGCTATAACGTAAAAAAAAAAAAAAAAAAAACCTTAGTAAAGAATTTAATAAAAATAAATGCAAGGTATTTAAATCTGAAATGCAAATGAAACAACTGATTTGCAAGATCTTTTATGTTTATGTGGGGCTATATATATATATATATATATATATATATATATATAAAATGTAGGACTTTTACATTGCCACCGTAAATAGTCCCTGAACCAATGAACACATCCATCTTGAGAAATGAGACGGATTTGTGTCTCCTGGTTTCCTGGCAAGAGGATCATCATTACTCATAACCTGTCAGCGTTTCTGGGAAAGATCCGGAATAACAGATGTCTGAAGAAGATCCATGGATCAACCTGTTACCCAGGATGGGGACAAAAAGAAAGACAGGAACAGACACAGAACTAAGATAGGGAAACACGCCTGCTTATATGACTTAATACAGATATTTAAAGATGGACATTTACCCCAGATGTTTGTGGGGTTTTTTTACTCGAATGAGTGAACAGAATAAGAGAGAAGAGTGGCTATCCAGGCTTTTTCCCTCTATTATTTTGGCAGTAAGAAGACTGATGAACCAATTACTTGCTCAGGTAACATTCACTTTCTTAAAAATCAAAAGGAATGCTCCGCTTGCAGAAAAGAAACGTGAGCCATCACATCACTTTCCCAGTGGAGATGAGATGTTTTTCATTTACATCTACGATATCAGCATTCAGATTTTTAACAAGAAACCAGTCTGTGCATTGTGCATCTTCCAAAGTCATGTCTTTTACATCAGTGAACTGATCCTTATTAACGACTGTTTAACATTTCATAAAGCACACAAATGTCAGATGATACTTTGTGGCTTCTCACAGAGTTGCTGTTTAATTCTCTGTCAACCTGACAAAGTGCAGGTTCGCAGCTCTGTTCTCACCCCTCTGAATAACTAAACCAGCAGCAGAATGTGACCTGATTTTGTGGCCCTCCAACACAGGGAGATGAAATTGTTTGTCACTGTTTATATTTAAACCTATAAGCTGCCAAATCACAGAGAATGTCTTACTTATATCAAACTTGTGAACTGGCAGCTATTTCGTCTAAAGATAGTGAGTTTTTATTTTATTTGACTCACTCAGTAGCTATAAATATTATCCCACCATAAATAACATTTCACATTTTGTCACTTTGCAGCAACAATGTGCTTCATTAGAAACACAAAGTACAACTTTAAATAATAAAATTCTACATCTAATTTTTTAAACCGAATGTGTGGCGTGTATTTTTATACCCAAGTCAATAAAATGTACAAAAATCTTTCCTTGCAGAGAATTTTGAAACACTTTTTGATGAATCCAAGGTTCTGAAAATTCAAAACCCATTGCACCCTTTCACTTTCACATGATTTCCATTAAAAAAAAAAAGCTATGAAAAATGTTTACATTTCAATAACTATACAAATAGTCAAATCTACTCCTTACAAATTACACTACATAACCTCTAAGTGAATAAAAATACAACAATTTGAAATAAAATGTTCTCTCCAGTTTCTTTACAGATTTATTTCATACGACATTGTTTAAAAATATAGTCCACAAAGATTAACACGTAATGATTTTGAATAAACTAGTTTTCAGATGGCACTTTACGTAAAAAAAAAATAATACAAATCTCACAGTCAACATTTTTGCAGTTCTGTTGATTTTACAGCAACTGGTGAAAACAAAATCCCAAAACAGAAAGGCAACAGAATCCTACCCCATACAATCATTCCTCCTCACAATGGATGGATAGATGAAAATACATTTTCCTCAGTAATTACAAACCCAGAGAATCAAATTAACATCACAAAGATATTAACAAAATTATATCTTCCTGCACTGAAGTATAAGTTCTGCATTCACTAGGGGTTTCGGCCCCCACTCACATATTCTAACAAGACACTAAAGTACCGATTACCTGAGTATAAAACTGCAGTTAGCAGTTATTCTATGGCTCTGCTATAGTTAGAGTGTTCCTCAATGATTACTTTAATATTATTAAATTCTTTGTCATCTGTAAAGTTTACAAGACGTTTTATGTAAACATGACATGATCATTAAAAAAAAATCTGCTGAGATTATCCTGAGATGTAGACCGTGATATTAGTTCACTGCTGTGTATTAGTACCGTTTATGTGTTTGTTCATCCAGGAGAGTCAGAGGGAGGAGATCAGGAAAAAAAACGAGGTCTGAGCAACACTGGTTTGTGTATGTGTTACTCTGCTCCATTGCCGTAGTTCATCACGTAGTAGTCGTGGACGTACATCAAAACAGCAAATGGCTGCCCAATGATGAGGGACATCCACACTGCAGCGTTGCCATAGTTACCTCGCAGGAAGCGGCCAACAAGCCAAGCTAATGGAAGCTGAGAAGTTTGAAGGAAAAAATGGTCATTGTGTCTTACTGACCAACAATTATTTATTTTTTTTGCCCTTTGGTGGTCTGCATTGTAGTCATTCATTCTAAGTACAAAGATTTCAATGATCAAATTACTAAAAAATCCCTTGGTTCTGTCAAGGCATTTGGATCTAGTCAGGTTGGGGAAGATGTTATTCAATAAACTGTTCAGGATACTGCTAGATCACCCTCAGAGGTCAGAGCAGATTAACTCAGCTTTTTAATTTTTATGTAAATCACTGCATCATTTGGGCTTTTCCTAATTTCTTCTTTGGCAAATTCTCAGCAGTCACTACTTGAAACGACTATTTGATTTTAAATGGAGCACTATAGTTTCTGGTATGGTTAAAAAAAGGAAAAGAAAAACAAAAAAACAAAAGTAAACTAGTAATACTTAAATATTTACTATTCACCTAACTTTTTAAGCCAAAAGAAATAGAGTGGAACTAAAGTCCAACATCTGCTAAAAAGTGCTGTGTTATTTTTCCAAGGAGAATCTTTTTGATGTTAGCTCCCATCAATCAGAAATGCTTTTATCTTGATCTTCCAAGTATAATAAAATCTCAAACTCAATGAATAAGAAGACACATCTATCACAATGAATTTTAAAACAATGTACTAAATTTTTAAAAGCCTATAAAGTAGGCTGATAACATTTATATTTATTTAGTAGTATGACACAAAGCCATGTACTTAAGTGTTTGGGGACGACAAACATCAAATATTCTATTCCTGAGATCACTTGATAAATGATTGTTATTATTGTTCTTCCATGATGTAAAAGAAAGTGAGGAAGATGGAAAAATAGAGCAAATTTTGCCACCTTGTGAATAAAGGAAATTATGCTTCTACTTTGAGTGAATCATACCGAACTGATTATAATGATTATATTTAACTTGGCTTTACTGTAATGTAATGAATAGCTAAATAAATCAATACAGTACTGCCACTGGATTAAGAATATTCACCTTTGTTTAATCTTTAAAAAAAATAAGTGTTTGTTTGGAAATATATCTGGTTTCTCACCTGTGCCATCATGCCTGTGAAAGCCCAGAGTCTGAACATCCTGAGAGGGACACTGACCAGGTACTGAAGCAAGAACCGAGGGAGGAAACATCAGTAGAACATGTGCATCACAGCTATGCTCCAGTTGTATTTGTGTGTGCTACATGATATTCTGCATAGGTAGAAGGAGGGATGTAGACTGATCGTCTTACCTCATGGAAGAACGCTGACAGGAAGAAGACAGCTGACTGGCTGACTATTTTACTGAATCCTTTTCTCAGCAGAGGCTTGTAAAAATGACTGAGGAACAGATACAGAGATAAACAAATACTGCCATAGTTTAGTTTTAGTCTGTTGCGACTGACTGAATATAAATAAATGTGAAAAGTTAGAATTTTAACGCACTCATTCCCTGTTTACAAAGTGAAACAGACATAAAAGAAAATACCTTTAATTATTTGATAAATTTCACATAAACATTAGAAAAAAAATGCATTTCTCCTTTCTTCACTGCTAGGTCTATCCAAGGATTAAATGTATATTGGTAAGAATATGTTTGGCTCTGAAGATGATTTACCGTAGACACCACTTGTGTACAGGAATGTTCCAGTTCTGCCAGAAATAAGTCACTGACTCAGAATTCCTGAAGGAAAAAATTAAACATTAAAATCTCCTAAAACAGGTTTTAGAACTGAAACCTGAGCAATAAAAGAAAATCCATACTGTGATTAAGATTAAATAGTTTTTAACAGAACAGATCAGTTTTAAAGTTTGACAGACAACAAGCTCTTCAGAAATAAAATATTCAAATCTTTTTTCAATCAGTTAAAGCACCATAGAGAGGCCTCACTAGGTTATGTAACTACCACTATTTTCAGTCTGAACACTGTAACAGAGGGGAGAAGACTAAAATACTAAAACTAGTATCAGCAGGTTTAGGCTTTTCTACACTAAAGATTAGGTATAGTCACAAAAAAAAACCCTTTAAATTCTAATTAACATTTAATACTGGAACCGAAAGACATTTTAAATGGCCAAAATAAACAAAACGACAAATAAAATTAATTTCGAATTAATTAATTTCAAATTGTCCTTCAAAAAAAAGGGCTAGTTTAGACCAATGTGCCAAACTGAAGACTTTTATCATCCAGTTTTTGAAAAAAAAAAAAAAAAAAAAAAAAAAAAAAGAGATAAGCGATAAATCATGCCAATGGATATGATTGAGTTTGTTGTAAATTAACATGCGATTAATTGATTTATTGATTATTGTGACAGGTCTACAGATGAAAATATTTTAATCCATCTTCAACATCAATTCACATTAATTATCCCCATCAACATGCGGACAGATCGCAGCACCGACAGCAAGTCCGAACAGGACAAATCCTCCTGGTCCATGACACACAGCTTGCATGCGCCAATAAAATTCAGTAACAATATACAGACACAAATAAACCTACCACCAGTCATTGTAAAACCGTCTGTCTCCGAAGCGCAGCAGCTCGGCCGTGAAATTCATAGATGAGTGGAAGAACCAGTAGAAAAACATCAACCATAACAAGTGATTAGGGACCTGAAAGGCAAAGTAAATGCTCACATAAGCAAACATAAAAATAATAATATACAAGCTAAAATTTATGGACCGTTGTGAATCTCGCAAATATTTGAGATTCGCAGATGTGGAGACAACAAAAGCCAACATTTTACCACCTTAATTTATTTCTGAAATTACTTTACTTACAGCTAATCGTAAAAGTCTCTCGGTCATCAGGGACAGATCCATGTCCTGGTGGAGATTCAAAGCTCACTTAAAAATTTGCAGTGTTAGCAAAAGTGAGAGTTAAAATCAATGATTTGGTTTTCTTACTTCAAGAGGCTTCATTGAACTTTGAATGATGGGGACCATCCACTGATACAAAAAAAAGTTTCAATTAATTTTTGATGTTTAACAGAATTTTAATTAATTAAAAGAAATATGAAGCAGATACATCCAATCAGATCCTAGTACATGATATAACACTTTTAAAAGTGCAGGTTTTGATTGTAATTTAATTCTGAGTAAAACAAAACAGTAATACGAATCAGACTGTACCTGTTGGGTGAGAAAAACTAAAAGCTGGATGAAAAACAGCTAAAGGGAGAAAAAATTTAGTCAGTGCTAATTGGGGAAAAATAGATTTTAACAACAATAAAAGAAAATAAATACTAAGAAACAGAAAATGTGAAGCATCAATAATACAGGAAAGAAACCAAAACAATTTAAAGATGGAAAAGACTCTGGGAAAACAAATGTTCTACCATAATTTATCTTATTTTTCCAAAACTTGAAACATAAAAATAAACACTTTATAAAATACTTTATAAAAAAAACCCAAGTAGTAAATAAACATTTATTTTTAATATTTACTGATAATATTAAACATTTCACCTCAATTCATCATTAAAATATTGACTTTATGAACTGTACGTTTGTATAATATACTGGACAGATGCTCAACATAGCCAAACATGTCCTCACCATCTCAAACAGCCTCCTTAGCAAGAACTGAATGCGAATCTTAGGAGATCGAGGGAAGTTGAGCTCATAACACAAAGTCGGAGCAAGGACAAAGTAGTACATGTCTGCAAATTTGGTGGAGAGGTCAGAAAACGTGACAAAGAGAAGCATTCTAAACAAACGTTACTGAAATAGTTTGCAGTGCAATGCATTTCATTACCTTTGATTGTAAGGTTGCCAGGGTAACACACTTTCTGTTCGCCTCCTTTAAATTGCTGAGATGAAGGACCTGTATCAGACAATATGACAGAGTTCAGGTCAGGGGTCTGCAATCTGCAGCTCAAGAGCCCGTGTGTTTTATAATAGTTGAGAACAAAAAGGGGACAGAAATTAGTCATAAGAGACAATGAGAAAAGATCGTTTTAAATATTCTTCTGTAGGTTTTTATGCATTTTTTATGGGAAACGTCAACAATGGTCTGCTAATGTCGAAAGATGATGATTACTATCCATTTATGCCTTGTAGGTGCAACATTTGTTTTTTAAATAGTTTTTTGTTGCTGCTTATTTTGCTTAATTTTAAGTACATGTAGAAATAGCAAACCAGCCTCATTTCGTCTTCCTCAAAATACATGCTATGGAAAAACAGCTGTCATATTCTAAGACCATACCATCTATATATTTATAATAAAAGTCAAGTATAACATGTGGCTTTATGCAATATTTATTTTTAGAAGAAAAAAAATGGGTCTTTGCATTAATAATGTTGATGATATGATTGCACTTTGTACATATAATCCGGTATTTTCAAGATATTCCACGTTTTTCTACTTCATTTTCAAAAATTACAATATGCATTTCGATTAAGTTTGTCAGATTAGAAGCACCTTTTGGAAATGATCTTTCAGCAGGCTTTGAACATACTTTTCATTAAATCCAACATTTTATCAAATAAAAATAAATATGACTGTAATTTTGGTTACACAATTTACCAGTAGATGTCACTGCAACATTGTGAGCTACAATATAAAAATACATTTGAGAAGAGGGTGAAATATAACTTATATGATCGATATAATAGACACATAGCATGCATGTATATGGATGACTTACAAGACAGTGACCTGGACAGTTTCTTGGCCTTGGCAGTGCTCAGTTCCCTGCACCACAAGTTCACATCCTTATACGAATACAGCTTCAGGAAGAGGATTGTGTAAGTGCCAAGTGCAATTGCACCACCAACTGACAGGAAGTGAAGAGAAAAAGTAATGTGAGACACCAAAGTAACTCTCCTAAAAAAAGTTGCAGCATGAACATACATATGCTTAATCACGGTTTGGTAAGAAAATGACAAAGAAAAAAAATAAAACATTTGAGAATGAAGGTAGAATTTAAAAAAATGGAGACAGAAAACATGTTTATTATGATTGTAACTTGTGTATACTGGTTATTAAGGCAAAACTGATTTCAAAGTAGATAAACAGACATTTCCAGTTATTTTGTTTTCCTTCAGCTTTATCAATAGCCACCATACGTTTCGTAAAATGAGACAGTGCTGGTCACAGAACAAACAGATGCTCATATGCCACCAGAAAAACACAAATAAAATCGCTCCTGTTGTGCCAACAGTGCGAAGAGGAGGTCTGCACTACACCTGGCATCAAACCACAACAGATCTTATCCATTAACCATCTGCCTGTGCAGCTCAGTGTGGCCTCTAAACAGTGAGACCGTGTCCAAATCAGCAACTGTAGATTGTGATCATGAACACACAGCGGGGGCAAAGCTCGGATGGGAAAATATCCCAGAGGAGCCAGTAGTTTGTCTCTCAGTCACCCACTCAAATCAAAAGAAATCACCAGAGGTTTCCTGTTCTATTACTCTTTTCAGAGCAATGCCTCAAATAATACATACAAGTCTAGACGTGTTTCTTGAGATTAATAAGAACAATAATCAAACCTACTTCATCGCTACATGTAAAAAAAAAGCAACAAAAAGTGCCTTTTTGTTACTCATCTTATTTGAGTAGTATTTAGTTGAAATACTTGTTTTAAACAATATCTCATGAACTAAAGTACAAGTCACACACACTTAATAAACAGGAACTCTAATAAATTTATTAATGCTATTGAGTCCGATTATCACTTAGTTTTAGTAAATCTTTTAAATTAAGGATGACTTGTAAACAGTATATGGATTTGTTCTTATCAATGATATAATGGTTCCTGTGCAACGAAATGTTATAATGTTGTGTCATAATGTAAACATTAAGAAATGGGTATCCTCAAATTTTTCATTCTATTTAATATTTTAAGTCAGGGGTGCTCATATTAACCCTCCTGCTACCTTAAAACCTTCCTGTATCCTTGTGAGAAGAACCTTGTCTTTCAGAGTTATTATGAGAATAATGTCAGTGGTTCTCAGTATCAGTCTTACTTTTTTCAAAACAATCCCAAAAATATGCTTAAATTTTTTCATTTCTTATTTTCAAAACAAAATGTGGTTAATGTCATTGCAAGGCACACTAATGACAACAATATCTGTAGAAAACATTGAAAACAAATCATCATCATTGTCTAGTTCCCCCAATAAATTACAAGAAGTCCTTCAATATGGGGCAAAAAAAGTCAAGCATTTACTTAAACACAAAATAAATGGGATCAGATTGAACCCAGAGATAATGGAGGTAGACTCACCCAAAATGTGACATGAAAATACAGTATACACTGAACACACATACAAATATCTGCACACACACCTGCCCTCTGCCACTGCCCTTCCTGTGTGCACAGCAGCAGCAGAGATGGGAGAACTTACAGACAGATGGAGCGACTCCCTTGCTCCTTCACCTCCCAGGGAGAGAACAGATGAGAGGAAAAACAGAAGAGAATGCCACCCAACGTGGCAGCGAACAAAGTCTTAAACCAGTGATTTATCGGGGGACCAAATATAAATGGCTTTTACAAGGAGACTTAGTTTCAAGTATGCTTGTTGACTCAGGTAAAGTTGCAAGAGCAACAGTAAAATCTAGAAAACGAAACTTTGCACGAATGCAACACTAACAGAACTGCATACTCTAGTTTGTGTCTAATTGGTTACACATTTGGGATGCAGAAAAATCTAACTGTGCAAATCTCTGCGAAACATTTATCTGTTCAAGTTCCACAACTTTGTCTTTAATAGAATACCTTCACAGTTGCACTCTGCAAGCACAAAATATATTGCAATATCCAGGTAAAACAAGACACCACATTACTGTTTTCAAATGCCCACCGGGACAAGGACATGTTCTGGGAGATCGGTTTGAGTGACAGACCTACCAGGTCATGAGAGCACATTTGAAGTTAACAATGGTTACGCCGCTGTTACCAACCCTGTGACTTTCTTGCTATATTCAGGAATTGGCAGGTCAGACTTTTTAAAGATCGGTAACCGGAGATCAGCCAGAAAACTGCGATCAGTCAAAATGTCCTGTGATCCAATGCCCTTAAAAGATAAATCTTTGGCCGTAATTTTGATATACTTTGAGAGGAAACGGGAAAAGCTTGCATGCCTGAGAACACCATCGCTACACAGAAGTATGGCAGCTTCATGTTTGGGGATGTAAATAAGGTGTCCAAATTTTTTTACAACTCTGTGATAACTCTGGAGTCATCACAGAGTTGTAAAATTTTTTATTTAAAAATAGAGAAAATAATAAAACATGCTGTCCACTGTCCTGTTATACAGAACAATCCTACCCATTGTGTTATTGCATGGTTTATGGAAAACAGCCATTGTTGATGTCAAGCTGCCTGATTAAGACATAATAAAGAGACCCTTGGATGACCTTACGCTACAAGCCACGCCCCCTTTGGCAACTCTCATGTTCTCATCTGTTCTCTCTTTTCATTTCATTTCCTTTCCTCCATCTCCTCTTGACCTGCTCTTGTCTTTACAGCCAACTGGAAACAATCCAGGTATGACCAACTGGTTCATTACTGCTGCTGACCGACTTCAATTATGACTTGTTCTGGGAAATACCTTGTAACAGATCATCAAAGTTAAGCGGTTCTTTGTAGAGAGAGAATATAGTTTTGTTTACCTATCTAAACAACTAGATAACAATTTGGTTTTGTTTAAGACCATTTGTCTTTGTTAGACAGTAGTGAGAAACATTTACCTGACGTCATGGAGGGGACCCACAGCACCACGGCAGCAGGAAATGTTAGTAGGATTGTTAAATTAATGCAGTGGGCCAGAAATCCAGCAAATTCACTAAATGAACCCTGGTTAAAAAAGAAAAACAGAAATGTAAGCACTTTTAAATCAAATCTTAAAATAGCCAAATTATTGTAAAATTTCTAAGCACTGCTACATGAAAAAACTGTTTTAAAATTTTAATTTTTTGTTACTGCTTTGATATTGGGAGGTAAAAATGAAAATTATAAACTTTTGAACTCATAACATTTGTAAAAATGCTGGCCTACTTAGATTTTTGAGTGAAAAACTGAAAATATTCCACAATAACACCAAATAGAAAAAAAGCCTAACTCAACTAAGAAGTGAATTATTTATTTTTACAGTTTGCCATTTCACATGTGCAGATGCAAGTAGGGAGATCAGCTAGTCAGCCAGCTTTTCTTAATATTTTTTTCTGCAGAATAGAAAAGTTCTGACTTCCATATTTCAATTATAATAAACAAAACTGTAATGTTCAGAAGTGGATGGAGTTTCTCTGCTCACCTTCGACAGCTGCCTTTCAGTGTAGAGAGCCACCAGAATAAACACATTGGACACTGAAACACATTTAGAAAACAATGCAGTTAAGACCCACTGATATTGGTTTAAAATAAACAGAAGCTGTGTTGTTTTTGTAATGTCTGGAACTGGTTCTGTAACACGTTGTATTAAACATTTTTTAAAAGACTAATTCAAATCCTGAATAACTAAACCAAATTCACAAAAAAAGACACTGTTGTGAGGGACAAAGAATATAATTTCAACCAGCAGGGAGCAATGGATGGCTGTTTATGTGCATCAGGGATTCATCATGCAGTTTTCTAACAGACACAAACCAAAACAAGTGTCAAAGGTCGGAGACCCACTTCATTACTATTCACACCTTTAGGCTTAAAACCCAGAGAGCAAAGACACTCAGTTTTGCACATTAGCATAAAGAAATAAGCTACTTTTTTTTTTTTCTTTTGAAAACCAACACAAAAAGCAGCCATAATTGTTTTGGTACATGATTAATTTTCACACAATTGTTTGCAATTAGTGATTTATCTCTCTCAGTTAATTTCTACACCATTGTAATTAAACAGACCAATCTATAGTATAATCATTAATATAAGGCCTAAAAGCTTTTGTTACTTTCTAATAAAAAGTTTGTGCTGCTTCTAAGCAAAATATGCACATAGAGCACAGATCACATCTATAAAAGAAGAACACAAGCAAATGCCTTCCTGAGAAGTGCCTGATATACAGGTGGATCCAATCAGTAATGACAATTATCCAATCATGTTAAGAACGATCCTGAGTAGCTGCCATTATACAAATGACAGTTGATTGTAGCATGATAACATATTTTTGTAGTGTCATCTGGAGCTGAAAAAAGAAGTCACTCAAACATGTTGAATCCTTGAGGGGTCACTGAAGAAATGCACGCAGATTAGAGAAAGCAGACTTATTCACAGCAGCCATCTTTACATTGGTGGACGTATCATAAGGAAATTACAATATGTAGATGTAACACCTTAACACAACAGCCAAGAAGTTGAACATTTTGTGTGAATTGGTCTTCCAAACAGACACTAAGCATAAGCAAAAGCATACAACCAAAAGTGTTTCAGAACATTGGTCAAAGTTTTTTGAGTGGCCTACACAAAGCCCTGATTTCAGTTCCACAGAAATTCTGTTGACAGCAATGATGCCTACAGACAAGCATTGGCTGTCCCAGTTGCACTAGTTCTGGTTGAAAGAATGGCCAAAATACAGAGCAAGCTATGGAGAGAGCTTGTGATGCAAATTTTATACAATATATTTATTAATTTGGTTTAAACTTAATGATATAAATGTTAATGCTGGAAACTCTATTCTAGTTTATCTTTGGGACCTTTGTCATGGCACACTTTGTACATGATGTACTGTAGTGTTTCGATATATGCGTTTGAAAGCTTTGTATTTGATGCCTTTAAAACAAAACAGATGCCTAAAGGAAATGTTTAGCGGAATATTAAGTTGAGTGAAGGAGAAACAAAGAACTTGAAATTAAATATCAAAGTACGTCACTTTTGTAACATACTTTGATATTTACTTTTGTTATGCAAGTAAACAAAAGTGGATATCAGTAATTACTTTTGTTATGAAAGAAGTTAGATCAGTTTGTCTTTAGTAAATGCCTCACTTTGTGTTAGACTTAAATCTTTCTCTGAAAACTGATTGAATTGACTGATCAAATAGTACAAATAAAGAATTGTTCTAATACACCAATGTTAATAAATGCAAATGTGTAGAACTGCAGATTAAAGCACATTTAAATAATTTAAGGTCACATAAAACCTTATTATTACATCACATTTTTAACACTGTATTCCATGACAATGTAATAAAATAACACAAATAAAGCTTGTAACAGGATTGTTTGAAGCCAAATAAAATGAAGCTATATAATTCTTGCCCAAAAGAACACAACACAAATAACTGTTAGATACCTATAATTGGAGTGAAATATTTAAGTCTGTAACTGTAATAACTTGTCTAGCTCCTACGTGTAAAACTTGTTGGGTGTGGTATTTTCAGAGCAACACATTTGCAGAGCAATGAAAAAAGCTGATCCCCCTAATAAGCCACTTCCATACATGTAAAACTTTTTAAGGCTGGCTTTGCAAACTTTATCCATTTTGCTGGCAGGCACCATCATTTGAGAGTTAAAATGTGTGTGTAAGCTTCTGCAGTGACTCTCGGTGTCCTTGTGGGAGAATGAGCTTTGCTCCTGTCCATGCCACTGTTAAGAAACTCCAATTCTCACCTGTCTCTTTACCCTCCGTCTCTGCAGTCATTTGCCTTAACTCCATCTATTTTCCCTTCTCGTCAAGCTCTTTTCCCGTCTGGATGCAGAATTTTATCTCTTCTTTTTCCATCTCCTACCCCTTTTCCTTTTTCATAGCCCTCCATCTGTCTTCACTCACTTAATTTAATCTTCCATTAAACACTTCCCTTATTCCACTCTTACCTCTCCTTTCCAGTCTCTGTTGCTCACAACCCATCTCCCTCCCCCCCCTCTCTGCAGGAGAGTACCAGTGTTAGTATATAGGGCAGATGATTGTCCCACTAGAGACACTGCGAGCTGCACTGCTGCAGACCTTCACTGCAATGTAACATAAGGATAAATATGGAAGAAACTGCAGCAGTGCACAGCATGCACCTGTGTGCTGCTGCAAACAAGGTAAGTTCTACACAAGGCTGAACTCACTGCAATACTTGAGGAAGAGAGGAATTTCATAAAATGCTTTAGACACAATATGTTTTTCCCCCAACTATAAAGAAAAGACTTTTAAATGATCTCATCGTGGCCCCAAAACATAATGCATGCTACATGTAATGTCTAAATTTGTTTGATTAGTTTTTGCACCCATAGTTTATTCAGTAGTTGAACCACTGCATCATTATAAATGACTACTAATTTGTCTTGGAAGTTTGACAGAATAATTTTCCAATTATATGCATTAGTAATCAATACAACAACCCTGCAACAGACTCTTAGATGCCCTTCTTGCTCCCTTAGCTACATTAGTTAGATTTGCTATACTCATGTTTTTTCTTTTCTTTTTCACTCCGTTTTGCTTTATCTGAAAAGCTTATGTGCCTCCTGCATCTTGGGTAACACTACAAGCTGTGCATGTTTGCTTTTCATTCACTGCTAATCACTTCCTTCAAAACTCAGTTTACAAGGTGGTTGAAATCATTGGTGACACATACACATATTTAAAAGACAGCAAGAATAAAAAGTCATTAATAAAGAAAGACAGATCTTTTCATAGATATTTGTAATGCCAGTGGCTCTTAAATTGTAAGGCAGAGAAGAGGGAAGGTATGCAGCAAAGTTCCCATGCTTAGGAATCCAACATCGCCTGACTGTATCAGGTGCCTCCTCCAACCATAACTATGATTCTTCATACCTCAATTTGTTTTTCATTTTCTTCAAGTACAAAACTGTTCATGTCTAGTTGGGTAAGAAATGTGTCAGTGGCCTACACAAATGAAAACAACATGACTATTATTACCAGCAGAATTTAAAACATTTATTTTCCAAGGTCTACTAAAACTCATTAATGAACTGCAATGCAGAAAATCTAGAGTTAAATTCCTCCTTTTATTTCTGAATGATTGAATCATCGACTCTCTTTGTCTCTAATTACCATAGTCAACAAAAGCTCAGACATATAATTTTGCATAGAAAAAAAACTTTGCTATGTTTCTCTAGCAGGAGTTTCTCTCTTTTTCTTTTGTGAAGAATCATATTTCACCTACTGTTGCTGAGGTTACCTCATGCATTCATCCACTTGCTCAACAGACCTGTGTGATGAAAATTTTCTCAGCTATGGTGATCTGAAAGAGTTCACCAAATCCTTCAGAGACTGTGCGTACGACTGAAAGTAATTTCAAATGTGGTGCCAAAACACAACAAATCTTTCTGTAGGAAATCCCTCAGAAGATTTTTCACCTTCATAATGTCAGACATTCAACAAACTATTCTTCAAGCCACCTATTGGTCTGGTGACCCAAGACTCACATACAAAATTTTGAAATACAAAACCAGTATCTGGACCTCGTTTCCCCACACAGATACATAAGTCTGAATTTAGTTTTCAGTGACATACTTAAAAAATGTATTTTGCATATTTTGTGAACCTGCCAGAAACGATGCTTTGTTTTTCAACAATATTAAATGTACAAAAAGATTACCAAAGAAAATGCATTCGTCTTTGAAGTTGTTTGGTAAACAGTAATAATGAATATTAACCTACCAATCAACAAGCACGCTGCAGGCCAGCTGTAGGGGTCATTCAGAAACAAGGAAATCACTTGAATGGGGTCTACAAGAATACCATACCTGGAAGAACATGAAAAGAAATGTTTTGAAATAACAGTGTCTCCATTGCTGTGAAAAACATACAATATTTAAATGATTAAAACTGAGAGCTTTAAATAATTAAGTACTTTAAATAATTCCTGTACTGAGAGTTTGAAGCACTGACTTTAAAAACACCAAATGATTCCACGTCTGATAGCAGCAGTGAATTCAGAGCTCCAGCGAGTTTTGTTAATGAGTTAACAGGTAAAGTTTCACAGCCCAAAACTGACCCTCAATTGTTTTAATTATTATAATAAATATATCTGTACTTCCAGGATGAAAAGGATCTCGTTTAAGAGCAACACAAAAATTTGAAAAATACATTAAAACAATTATATAACAAGTAGTTGTTCAATGAAATTTGTGAGACTATAGTCAGATAGAAATCCTCATTCCATCAGATAAAAATACAACAAAAAAGTTGTTTAAAAAACTCTTGAACAACTTTAAAAGTTATCTTAAAGTTTTTTAAACATACTCACTTTAAAATGTTTTCTAAAAAGAGACGAGCATTATTCAGGACCTGTAGCAAAACACAGAACATCAGGAAAAAAAAAAAAAAAAAAACAAAAAAACATTGTCACAGTTTAAATTTTTTCCAAGTTAAAAAAACTACAAATACAATTAAGACTAGTTTCAAATATTGTGAAGTACTTTTTTATGTTGTTCATGTTACCAATTGTAATAATTTCATCTCATCTCTGTAGTCCTATTAAAAGCTAATATTAAAGCAGATTTTATTAAAAAACAGACTCGGGTATCATTTAAATGTTAATAGAAGCAACTGTTACATCATCTGACTAAAGAGGAAATAATTAGCAACTGATTGGGTAGAAATATAAGTTCACATTCTTCAGTGAAGTGAAGCTGATAATTTTGAGCTCAGAGACAACAGCTGAGCATCAGTTGTTTGACATATAATTTTTTTAACACCAACTGAAAACTCATTGCTCATGAATTTAGAAAATGTTGGCACCTAAAATGGTTGTATGAGCGGACACAATAATTTCATAAGCAGTAAAAAGTGGCAGCAGCACCCATGAAATATATTAAATGTAGTATGTGTCAAAGTACTTGAGGGAAGATGAAAAATAAAATAAAAAATAAAAAAAAACTTACCAGCATCACCACACACCAGTTGATTACTCCTCTGTAGTTCCTATAACCGCTGGCAGAACTCAAAAGAGACTCCTGTGCCTTGTGACAGCTACAGCAACCAAACAAATAAGATGATGAGCAGAAGAGCAATTTAAATCCATCTGAGTCTAGAGTGAAATTAAAATGTGTTTCAAAGTTTGATTACAAAAGAGAAGAAGAGACATTTGTGTCTCATTACCCTGCATCCTCAGATGTGCAGGCATATTTGGTAGAGAGCAAAATAATGAAGCGAACAAGAACCACAGGCAACATGTAATCATTTAAAAGTACTGCGCTGCAAAAGTCTTTTGCTACAAACCTGACTCTAATAAATAACATAATGAAAAATGTGCAATTAGTTAGTTTACTGTGTCACGTCATGGAATTAAAAACATACTTTACAGATTGAGTATTTCAAAAGTCAGCATTAATCACTGCATAAAATATATCAGCAATTTACAAACATCAGCATTAAAAAAAATAAATAGGAAAATACTTTAAAAAACTGTTTTGGGTACCCGTCACTTCTGGAACTATTGCCAGCAAATGCTGCATTTAAAGTTTCTATTAAAAAAAAATAAAAATCAGTCAATTAAATAAAACAATCATTCTATGAACCTCTGTCAAAAGTACAGAAACTTAAGGTCAGGCAATAAAAAAAATTGTCATGTTCAATACATTGAGATACATATTCAAATAGGCTTCAAGCAGCTAATACATGCTTTTTATTAAGCTGTCATTTCTGCCTTTTTCATTGGTCAGATGTAATATTCTAATACTTAATGTTGTATTTTTATTAGCTGTACACAAAACAACACAATTAACTAAATTAAATGCTTGAAAACATGAATCTAGGAGTATTATAATTTATATGTATAGTGAATTGAGTTACTGAACTAAATTAACTTTTCAGTGATTTCCTGATTTATTTAATGGGTCCTTATAAGAATGGAGAATTAGAGAAATCGAACATCCTGATTGCTACAACTCGTGTAGTTGACACGATTTGTGGATGCTGCACCTGCATATTACCCAGAACTCTATAACCCCACAGAGAAACATGGTGTGGGCAAAAATCATGCAGTGGGGATGCATTTATTCAGTCTGGAGAAGAAAAACTGTCAGACTACAGGACAAGCCTATAACGCAACACAAGACTTGAGACTGTCTCCAGTCCAGCAGGACAACGGCCACATAAGCTACAGCAACAAATTATTGAATCTGATCAAAGCTTATCCATGTGTTAGAATGGCCTAATCAAAGTCTAGACCAGGGGTCTTCAAATTAGTGCATGTATCCATCAGTTTTTGTCCGACACACCAGAATCAGTCGGCTGAATTCCCTTCTCAGTATGTCATCAAGGTCTCCATAGTGCTAAAAATGATCTCCTTATTTGTCTCGGTGTTGAAGCAGAGACACATCTAAAGGTTGCAGGACACCAACCTTACAGACTTGAGCACCTCTATATTGTGTACAATTAAGAATTACATGGTTAAATTTCTAAATGAAATATGACCTAATTCAATTTCACACAAGGGATTCCTGACTTTAGCTTTACCCCGTCAAACCACTTTCTGGTCATCTTACAACAGCAGGTGCCAAACAACATCTGCCACTCACAAAACACATCAATGCAGCACAATGGATGACACAAGACAAAGACAACTTCTGCTCCATTCCTTAAGGGAGTGGTAGCTGAATGAAATTAACAGTGAATATTTCATCAGTTCACCATTTAGCAAGTTGTAAAGCAGTATAAAGGTAAGGATTTAGTCAAGTTGTTTTTGAAAACAGTGTTATGTCACGTGGTCTGGTGTGGCGGAATTAGTTCACGTTTAATGAGCTATGACAGAAACAAAGTTGCTGCAGACAGGCAGGTTTACTTTTTGTGATGTGATGTATGTAGAACTTTTATTAGATTCTTATAAAAAAAAAAACCTCATAGGAGCTTTACGACTAAGTATCATTGAATAAATAAGAATGTCATGAGAGAGCGTGTTTAAGTCGATCAGACCACGCAGGCCCACTTATTCTACTTCTGCTGGACACCCGTGGCGTTTGAGGTTACTTCCAACATTTATGGAGCAAACTTATCTCTGCAGAAATACCTACTGTATCCTCTGTGGTTAAGGGTTAAAAACAAACGCCTGAAAACGTCCAGCTCTCTCGAAGGTGGTCTCTCTCACCTCAGTCGGTCACCAACGTCACCCCTGCGTTTCTTTTCCTCGCTCTTTGCGGGGGACCGCTCCGGGGGACACTCCCGTGTCCTCTGTCCGTCGTGGAGGCTGGAGTAGCCGTCCACCACGCTCGCCGTCCCCGTTGCAGAATCCCCGTTCAGCGCGCGCCCCGCTGCGAGAGTCGCCCTTCTTCTGCGAGTCAGAGCCCCATTTACATTCATGTCGCTCATGATGACCCGAATTAAAACTCGTAAAACTTTCCCTGTGCACTACTCCCGCTTTCCCGACTCCTCGCTCGGGGACATACCGCGCCTGTTGATGCAGTAACATTCAGCCTGCAGCGCTTCAGTATTAAAGGAGGAAGTGAGCTACTGGGAAAGAAAAAAAAAAAAAAAAAAAAAAACATTCCACCCAGGACTCAGATTTCCAGAGTTGGCTTTGACGTGGGAGTGGATTCACGACGCCACGTCACTACGGTTGCTCAGTTGAAACCTGTCCAGCCGTGTGAACTCGTGTGACTGGTGGAAACTGTAACCAACAGGTGAGTCCTATCCCGGGGCTGTCACTCATTTCATAAACAGCAAGCAGAGACGAGTTTCAGCGATGAAGCAAACATGATGGGAATGTTATTTAGATTTAGATGCACGTCACGTTTGGGGGTCTTGAATAAACAAGATGTTGAACGTGTAAGATGGAAGTTTTCTGTTTGTTATCTTACGTCCATCTTAAACATGTCATGCAGTAAAAGAAAGGGTCCATGTTTTACTTCCTACACTACGTGGACATCACTTCCTGTCTGAAAAGATGTAACTGTTTGGCGACTATTTGACATATTTCTTATCAAATGATCTCCAAGTATATAAGAAAAAGTAAGATAAAAACCCTTAGATATACAAGCCTCCTTTTTTTTTGTATCCGATACTAAAATATGTGCTACTTTTTCTTAGAAACACTTAGATGTGTGATAAGCACTCAACTTTATCTGGGCAGTGTGATACTATCAACAAAGGGGACAATGTAGCAATTTTTATTTGCTGGTGTTTTGATTATTTTAAATATGACAAGAAGAACCAAAATGCACTTTTTGCTCATTTCAAAAACATCAAAGATCCATTGAAGCTTTTTCTGTAGTCTGCAAAAACCCTTTTTAAATCTCTGCACAGAATAGAGATTTTTAATTTAAAGCATTTTAAAATTAAAAGGAAGAGTAGTGAAGCATGTGTCAAACTAAAGACCCGGGGACCAAATCTGGCCTCCATGATCACTTATGGCGGCCAAGAATATTAAGATAATAATTCTGTGCTTAAATATTAATTTATCAGTCAAATAACAGTTCCTCTGTGCATAGTGCAAAATTACACCAAAAAGATGTTTAATATCGTTTAGTTTTAAGAAATACTTATCGAACGCAGAGGAAGGCATGTTTTAACAGTTTGTTAATAGATAGTTTTATGAATACATTCTGCCACAACTGATCTTTTGAGCACATTCATGATCTTCATATGGCCTAACATGAAAATTAGTTTGACACAACTGTCTACAGGATATTGAGAATCATACTATATAGTGCTGCGTGTATAGGCAACTGCACAGAGATATGATCCTGTGTAAAAAGAAACAGGGTTGTTTTTGTTCTCTTCTATTAATACTGAGAACATACTGAACTATTTATACACAACAAGTATATATTTATTGTTTTTTCAGATGAAGCTGGACTCCTCTAAGTTTTGTCTCCCACGTCCCAGAGATATGCATTCCCGGATTGAACCAGAGAACTACCCTCCTGTGCCGATTACCCTGTTTTCATCTGCAATAGCTAAACATCATCATACTCACTGATTATAAACAGCTGAGCACCAAAAGGAAGGCTCTGGCTTAGATGCACGTTGGTAAACATTCAGACCAGCGATAGGTAGTGTAATGATTTCACTCTGAAGTAGCCCAAGTGTTGAACAAGCACCATAAGTTTTGGTATCTCCAGTTTTGCAGTTGTGATACAGGAAGTTGCTGAAGCAACCAACAACATGACAATCATTTAAAATCTTATGATGGGGTTAAAATTTGTATTTCCAAGACGAGATGGTTGTATCATGCAGCTACCAATGATTTTGGTCTTGCTGGTTACAACACAGTGTGGCAACACATTGTGTGTGGTGTCAGGGAATTGCACAATTTGACTACTTTGTCTAATGGAAACTAGAAACACTTTCCCCAACAAACTCGGTCAAGTGCTGGTCTCTGTCTGATGCTGTCTCTGGGACTTGTTGTCTTCCCTTGGTCTTCTGACATGCTTTCACAACCTCTAGTTGCTCTCATGTCATCTCTTATGCCCATGCTGGGTATGTTTCTTGCTAATCAGTTCATACATACTCACCACTGGTCCAAATGTCTGCCAAACTACATTAAATATGACCAGTTTTAACCACAGCTGCACCCTTTTCTCAAGTGTTAGCTTTAAATGACTTTTGCAATAGAAAACTGGTGAAATTTCAAGCCTGTTTTCACTGAAACATTTGGAAAGGTAGTTGTCCTTTTACTGTTTTTACAGGTTTTGTGTGAAAGGTTGTTGAAAATCTTTTGTTTAATGTGAATGCCCTCTCTGTCCATCATGGTTCCGCATGCTTATCCATACTAAGGTGAGAAGTGATCAATAGTATTGATCAAACTTTATCAGTTCTTACTGTCTATAAGGCTGTCTTTTAGAGTAATGAGCCTGTCTGCAGTTGTTTGGATAAGAGACCTTGGAGAAGAGTCAGTAGCAAACTTTTGATCAAGTGTGTTAACTCAAAACTCTTAGTTGGCAGGGTTCCTGCACAGCCTCAAAGTATTGAGTTTAATTTCAAGATTTTCCAACTCTTGATATATGTGGAAGGAAAAAAATGGAAGTAAGGAAAGATATTTGTTTTTATTTATTTTCTTTCTCTACCATCCTCTCTAAAGGGGATGGGATGTAAAGTCCCTCTTTGCCCTGTCTCTATTTCCTTCCTTCTGTCCTTGTTTCTTTCTCACTTTTGTCCTTTCAGTCTTGTATTCTACCTTCCTTCTTTTTGTCCTTCTACGCTTCCTTTTCGTGTCCTTTCTTATTTAATTCTTTTGTGTCCTATATAGCATGCAGTAAAAGAAGGGATGTCTCAGTGTCTCTTGTCAGGCCACCTTGTAAGCCAGTAGAGGGAGTCCAAAGCTTAAATCTTATTTTTAGCTTTTTGGAAGTTAAGTCAGTTGTTTTATTTCCCATTTTAGTAATTCAGCTCAGATAATTTAGGAAGTAAGCTATTCTATTTGTCTAACATCATTTATTAATGGACTACATTGTGATTGTTGTTTTAAGCTGTGGTTAAAAAATGACTTATTAAGTAATAAAGAAATTAAAAATAAAAGGTTTGTAGTAAGGGTCTGCTGAACTTGGTCTTTGCCGTTTTTCTTCTGCAATTCCCAGAAGACACTGTGTTGCGTGCAAGCCTTCGAGTCCTACATGGATCAAGTTATTTTGATAACAGCAAGCCATTTAAAATTTAGAGAATAAGAGGTTTTATTCATGCATTATTCATCGATTCTGTAGGAACTCTAAAATTGAGGCTGTATAAAGTCTGCCGGTGCTGCAATAGGAACATAAAATGCACAGCAAATTTCTTATTAATATTTCTGACTATTTAATGTTTTTATACTCTTCTTCTACGTTAAAAAGTTGACATTTTTCCTTTTTTTAAATAATCAATTTTACTTACACTTTTGCTAACATGTCTCTTTTATGCATATAGATTTTATCTAAGAACTTACTCTCACGCAACAATTGAACATTTTGCAGTTGAAAACATTACAGTTGATGTTACACAATAAAAGCTCATGTTACATTTTATATAGCACATACAGATACATTGCCTGAAGACTTTTCATGTCATCTGAATGTAGTCATCAAATTGTCAAATTTAAGTCTAACAATATAACCTGCATGTCAATTGAATGCAGGAGGAAATGAGTAGTAGGTTTTTATTTTTACTTAATGTATCGTTGAGGGAAAAGCATTAAGATCCCCTATGCTCTGAACCCCTTTTCACCTACACATCTTTTTCATTCCACTTTTATGTATTTAGAAAGAGACTATATGTAAAGATAAGATGTACCTACTCGCTTGCTTACATATTCTTAGGCACCCTGACGAGTTACCACTTTTAGCTGGAACGTAACAAATAATTATAAATTCTTACAGTTGCTAAAAGATAGATGGCAGAGGAGGAGAAACATTCCAGTTGAAAAAAAGAATACACTGGCTGATAGGAAAAAAAAGAAACATGATACAGAGCCAAGAGGGAGCAATGAGAGAAAGAAGAAGATAGGTGGATCTGAAGAGAGAAGGATTCCACTTTCAGCGTGCCGTATATCTCCATCTTTTTTCCTGCCTCCATCTGGAGAGGCACAGCGAGCGAGAGATGTGTGTTTGCCCTTGCTGGTTGTAATGAAGCCATGGAAGGATAGATGACTGACTCTAACGTAGGCACAGGAGAATCTCACAGCCCAGCATCACTCAGCTGACCCAACTGTGTTTATGTGTGTGACAACAGAGACTGATGGTGATTATATAGAAGACCAGTTGGAGAGATAAAGGTGTCACCAGGTAGAGAGAGGAATGAAGAAGAAGTGCACGTGGTGCTGTGGTTAACATGTGCCCCTGAATGTGCTTCTGCATGCTCCACTGCCTGTTGTGCATTTGGAAGTATATGCACATAAATCTGAATCCAAGGCAGGCAAGTGTGCACTTTTCTCCGTGTTTGTTCATTAATACATGACGGCACAGTTTTTTTTATTTTTTTGGCAAGTATCAATTGAAACATGCACCTGTGAGCATGAAGTGCACAGTATATATGTGTATGTGAGATACAGAGACAGATAGAGGCATCACCGCGCTGCTGAGGTGCTTGGCACCACGTCAGCACTTCTGCAGTTCAGCCAAGGACTCCAGAGCAACACGTACATCCATCTCCATGATTTGGAGGGAGGGGAAGAAGGAGAGGAGGAGAGCTAAAATCAGCGAAAGCGATTTGAGTGGCTGATTCCAAACCTTTCTCTTTGACTTACCTGGGAATAAACCTGCTTGCAGCCAAAAATGCCAGATCTTCTTACAACTCGATCGAGACACTGAACATTTATTT
The DNA here is from genome assembly GCA_010277015.1 of Poeciliopsis turrubarensis. Classification (NCBI taxonomy): domain Eukaryota; kingdom Metazoa; phylum Chordata; class Actinopteri; order Cyprinodontiformes; family Poeciliidae; genus Poeciliopsis; species Poeciliopsis turrubarensis. The sequence continues at coordinate 2,044,970 of VMRN01000059.1, forward strand.
CGTGCGCTGTCAGCGTTTTGTTGTATTTTCTAATATGTATCTATCTTGATGTGGCATAATGTGAACAGATCTCCTAATGTTTGCCATAAATTCTTAAAAATTTACTCCACTGACTTAATAACCAATATGTATTGGTGGAAGCGCCACAAATTCCCAAATATACCATTAAAACAACAAAACTATACAAAAAGCCGGCACATCACTGTTAGTCTGTTAGTAATTTTGATGTGTAATGAACTGTATGTATAAATATACACATATATATGAATATATATGGAGAGAAAGAGAGAAAGTGAAAAATACTCTTTCACTCTGATCAGCAAGTGCGTTTCATCTGCACATGAATTGATAATTTCATAAAATATGTATTTTTGAGTTGTTATGTTATCTCGAGGCCCCAGAAACCAAACAATTGTATATTTTGATTTTGATCTGGAGCAAATCCATACTTCTAGCTACTTTTGAAAACAAATATTTATTATTTATTTTTAGCCTCACGGGTGTTCTCGTTGACCTTGCAACATCGGGGAAGAACATTATGTACTTATGATTGTGTACTCGATTATGTACCGACCACATCATCTCTTGAAATGTACTGACATCGATGTGCACTAGTTGTAAAAGAAATCAAACTTTAGCTTTGTTGACATCATCTCAATTGTAATTGGAAGTAGAATTATCAATATTGGCATTGAAGCTAAAAATGTTTGCTCAAAGAAACTAAATGGAAGACTACAGTGACGAGTGGTCAGGTCAGTGCATTTACACGCTTCATAATTGGTGGGAAATTCTAACATATAACTCTGCCATATGTTATGATCTTAAGCATGTTTTTTTTCGGAGGATCAGACAATCTGTTCTCTCGTTCTAGAACAACCAAGACAAAGCTGTTAGCGAACGAACAGTGGTGAGTCAAGCAAGGCTCAACGACGGCCCATGTGGTCAATTCACAATGCGTCATCTCAAGGTAAGTCAATTCAAACCAATTGTATCTACATTCCAAATGATTCTAATACTCATACACTGCAATCAAGTGCAATTGGCTACGTTGGCTAAAGAGTTCTCCATATAAGGAAACTCAAGAGATTGCATCGATTTTTTGACTTGCTGCATTCACTCCTCCTGGGTGAGCACGTGGCAACAGAGGACAGTCACTTGTCACCGTTGTTGACTTTGCAGCAGTCCCCTGTGCTTAATATGCATGTAACGACAGTGGAAAAGAAAACTCATCAAATGAAGTTTGCTGAACAACAACAGATTTTTGTTTTTTCATGTCACATTAGCTAAAAATACTTTATCATCAGCTAATGAATACCTTCTTTTTTTTTTGTCTAAACAACACTTTGGCTCTGAGTCATGAAAACTAAAATATAACAAACATTAGTAACAAAAAACAAGCCTGTCTCAATGGAATCACATCGGCTGAACAACTTATCTTTGCCTGATTCAAAGTGTATTTTAAAAATAGCCTTTAAACCAGTATTAAACCCACTTTTCATTAGTCCAACATTTCTGTGTAAAAATAGTTCACTCTTAAATGGCACGTTTTCATCTGCTCTCGGCAGAAAATAATCATATTTAACAGAAACAAACCTCGTAAACATCAGTGTTAGTGATATTCTGTATAAAGTGTTTCACTTAGTGAATTGAGTTACTGAAACAAATAAAGTTTTCAAAAATATTCAAATTTATTTAATGGGTCTTCTTGTTGTTTATTAGAATATTTTTGGCTTCAGGGTGAACCGCTGTAACTCCAATGCCCACAATCACGATGTGTTTGATCTTAAACACCTGTGATTGTAGACACATGCATCATGTTGACAATGTTGTCAACTTGAGTATGAATCACAACCTTTCACATGCCACCTTCACTCTGTAACACAGACAGTTCTCTCACTGTCATTCAGCCTGTATGTCACTGAAGAATAAGGCAAAATATCCAGCCAGAATTCCAGTTTGATTACGTCACGCTAAAGGTTACAGTCAGGGCAGCTTCTCTCTTTTGTTACATGCTTAGAAGAGAAGCAGCAGGTTTTGCGCATCCCAAAATAGTTTTATTTGAACTACATGGAGCATTAGTGGGAGTAGCACACAAAGTGAGGGATGAGACAGTTTGTTTTAGAAACATCCATAGTATATGTGCGTGTAGATGAAGCAGAGCATGTTTAACAGCTAGCCTGGGGAAATGTCATTCCCTATACGAGTGTGATGTAAAAAGAAATCATTTTGGATGAACTGAACTGACTGACTGAACGTAGAAGCATTTTATCTGTTTCATTTTTAGGCGTCTGTGTTTTCTCTTCTGTGAAATAAGTGAAATTGCTCTCCCCACCCAAAAGTAAGACTTTTATTGGATCTGGTCTTCCTGGAGGGGACATTAAACCTTACATGCAATGTGAAGAGAAGGCATTGTCTTTTGGGATAACGTTTATTTTAGCTGAGCTCATGCAGTTGTAAAAAAATTAGGAAACTTTACAAAAGCCTGCCTGTTTTTCTGACAAACACATACAGGCATTTATTATTTTGATACTAAGTAATTTAACAATTTCAAAGAAAATATAAAAGAGTTTCTGGTGACAAATAATTTAAGGAAACCCTTATATGTTTTGCGCTTTGAAGTTACATAGGTGCATGTGTTATTGGAGCATTTAACTTGGAGGATACTGTGTTATAGAAGCATACTATGCATTTTGAAGATTTTCCCTTTTTTAAACTTAAGACATTCACTTCCACAGCTGTATAGAAAATAGCCTACAGGGTGGAAGACATTAAACATGTTCAACCTGAGTGCAGATTGCAAAATGCTAAATGGAGTCTTCAAAAAAAACCAAAATGTCAGCTATAGTCAGCTATCATTGATTCTAAAGTATACAATCACAGCACACAGCAGAAGTTTGAATCCTTCTATAATCCTTTTCTTTGGAAAAATTGGCTTTAAAACTGAATTAATTGGACAACAGAGGTCATGTTTGGCATAAACCAATATAACATTGCAGGGAAGAGCCCCATACTAACTGTGACGCATGGAGCTCATGATATAGGGGATGATATGCTCCAGCAGGAGTTGGCCAGCATCGGATCAATCATAAATTAAAAATATTCTGTAACAGAATGTCCTTCGAGAATATAAAAGACCATCTATAAATAGTATGAGCTTCAACTGAAGCAGAACTGAACCCTGAAAATCCACCAAGAACAGAGAGGGAAATAAGAAAATGAAGTCCTCGGCCTAGTCAAAGCCCAGCTCTTGATCTCATTGAAATGCTGTGGGACATCATGAAACATGCTGAAAGAGCTGAACGTGAAAAGTGAAGGACATTTTTCCCAGATTGATATAATAAATAGCTACAAGAAGTGTTTCACTGATGCTATTTCAGCCAAAGGAAGCAGGAGTGGTTATCTAACTTTATCAAATTGTTTTCTTCTTCTTAGCTTAGACACTGACCTGACCATTCTTAATCAAATAGTTTCATTGACCGTATGGTTGGACTAAGGTTAGAGTTAGATCAAGACCCAAATCTTGAATAATTTATTCATATAATTATGTGAGCAATAGTAGTAGTAATATCAGTATTATTATCTTGGAATATTCTATAACTTTAGTTGCATATTTAAACACAATGTCTGCTTGATGTCAGGCAGTGTTGCTGCTGTGTGGCAGCATTAGTCAGTCTACTATAAATGCACTTATGCTTAATTCTCTTCTCATACATGCTACTTTGAAATATGTCCACCAGGTGAGGAAGCACTGGTGGACACATTTATGGACACATTAATTTATGCTCATGATTCTTCAATTATGGCTCACATCATGGTGTCATCGTGTAAAGTACATACAAAACTCTGCACACAAACTGTGTATGTGATCTTTGTTTTCATTTTCTACAAATAATAGTGACAGGTTTTGTACATGTGCAAGACATAAACATGCAACATGCTGTATAGATATTAGTACAGTGACACAATAAAAAATGTTTCCGGCATCTAGCTAGTTGAAAAATAAAGTCGATAATCTGAGGCTTGAGCACCAAATCCAGCCCACCATAAGTTTTTATGAGGCTCCTTACACTCTAGAGACACATAAGTGGAACCAAGATAAGTCGTGTGCTTAAATTTTATTTTATCAATCAAATCAAAGCAGTTCTAGACTTTGTACCACCAAACTGCATCAATGTGAAAAGATGTGCAATAAACATGCACACCATCCAGTCATTATTGCTATGTGCCCCATTGTCTGACTGTAGATTTTTGCAAAAATACTTTGGGTTTGGATTTAGAGGTATGGAAAAGGAAATTGGATAAATATTCAGAACATTGAGTCATTTGAAGTGAGAGTAATTGTTAGACTCAATATTTTATACTTTAATGACACAAAAGACAGTCAGTTGATGACTTTGGTACTACAATCATGCTGCATTCTAACCAAAGAGTATCACAGATATTTTATTGTGGCCTTAGAAAGTTGTGCCTACTTGTGACATTATGTTCTTCCTTTAATAGTGTTGCAAATGGTACAATAACTGTGTTATTTATACTTTAACCTTTCAAGAGACACTTTCTTTTCCTTTATCCATAAATGTTAGTGGTCTGGTGTGACATTACAAAAAGAGGATATTAACCCAGTTTTACCTCAGAGGGTGTGCAAGGGTAAATTGGAAATGGAGAAGGTTTGAATTTCAGAGAGTTGTCATAAAAGAGGGAAAGGACTCTTCAGTGACCATATCATGAAGCATTTTATCAAAGCTTTCAACTAATGCAGCTCATCCGGTGACCTTATCAGGCTCACGATCAGTGAAAGCAAAGATCCCAACTGGTCTTTGCTCATATCAGGGAGTTTGGATTCAAATATCATCATATGCATATTGCATCATTTGTGTTTAGATCAAAGGAAAATGTACTAGTTCAATCAGGCAGCTTGCTGTTGTTTACGTTGTGTTCCTGTTTTCAACAACTTCATAATCAGATGCTTTTGTTTTGCTGCACTGTTTTGGAGCCGCATGTTGAGGCGCAGAGACTCCCAGCATACAATTACATTTTATCTCCTGCTCATTATTTTTACACACATGCGAACTATTGTGCAGATGTAGAATTAGAATGCAGTAAGCATATGAACAATTACTCGGTGTCATACACACACAGCATTTAATGTTTATCTCATTCGTAAGGAATGGTGCGTTTTGCTTGAACTATTCTGATATAACTCACCAGAATTCAATGATTTCTCCAGACTCAGCTCCTCTCTAATTACACAATTTTCACTGCAGACTCAAATAATTAATCTAGATCTTTAGCTGTTGTCTGCCCTGTTGCTGGTTGGTAATAAATCAAATAACCTTTCAGTATTCTTCACAGATGGTGTCAACAGGGTGGATATCTTGTGACTTTCCTGTTATCCATACAGAGAGTTAGCAGCCATGGCCGGAATAAATGGGCATGTAGAGCAGCTTTATCTTCCAGTAAAGGGGAGTCGTACGAGCTGGGTGGTTTTAGTGCCTCTGCCGCTTCTTCTTTCTAATATGATGCTAATTCTGGTAAGTGATGTTTAAAAATGACCTGATATGCATCTTTGTTTCATTTTGTACCATATTACCAGTAAATAGGCATAGGAAAGGAGTTGGTGGTCATCTTCTTCACAGTCATCATTCAGCCTGTCCTGTGTGGTTTGACTCCTCCTCAAAACAGGACCAAACATTTAGATTCGCAGAGATGATCTTCAGGGCTGACCTTCCCTTCCCTGTAGGAGTCATACAGGTCTGAGGGCAGCTAACATCTCTCTGGATCCCACACATCTTGGATACAAACTGTTTCAATTTTTACCTTTAGGTTGGAGCTATAAAGCGCTATTTGCAAGAAAAACAGCCACCACAGTGAAAGACAGTGACTTCTCATAGGCTCTTTCTTAACATCTTCCAGCCTGAGTAGTTCACTATTCTACAGTCAAAAAGTCCCAACAGTTCTTCTTTTTAATTGTTTCTCAATTTATAGTAAAAATGGCAGAAAATGCATGTACGCATTGTTCTTTTATCCTAATTTTATTTCTTCTAAAGTTCATATATTAATAATTGATGTTAATAATTTATATTCATTTATGCTTGAAAACCAAAGTAAAAAGAAATCCTTATTAGTGTTCGCTAATGGATGTTGGAATATTGGCCAATAAAGCTCATTCTGTTTGAAGATGGTTAAAAAGTTGATTTGGCTTGATCAACTGGGAAAAATAATAACAATACGATCAAAGGCTAAAATTGTTTAGAAAAAGGATATGTATTCATATCTTAGAAATTTGCATCAGATGAAATCACCCAAGTGATCCGTACTTTGAAATAGATCACAACAAATTAGTCCACACATGAAGAAAATGGATATGACTTAAAAAGCAACATAATCTTGAACCTATCAGTCTTTGTATAATATCCCTTTATTCTTACAGTATTGCTATGTGCAAATGACCGTCAGAAGCTTTAATACCAAAGCATTTGCAAAAAGTGAAGTGATGGAAAGCATAGAGCCAATGACCTCTGAACTTCTAAATGTTATATCATTTGAACCATAGTCTGGAGGCAGAAAGAATATAATTTCACCATAAAGCAGCCAGAGCCAGGTGCAGTTGTGAACAGGGATAAGTACTTTTACCCCTAACTTCAGTTTGGAGTAATTTTCTTTGATTTCTTTGTAGACATTTAAATTGAGAAAAATGTTAATCTATTCAACATTTAATTTGTCTGGTGTAAACGTTCTTGTAAAAAAGAACTACGTTTGGATATAGAAGGAAAATGATCTAAAACATGTATTAGCGATCAAAACTGGTTACAATTGAAATCAGATGTGCAAGTATTTATCTTTGAAAAGAATTCAAGCATATTTGTGTCTTTACTGGAAATATCTTTAGAAATCGTAATGATGATAAATAGTCATGTTTCTAATGAACAATGATAAATGAATGTACACTTTAATAACATTTTACTGAGATGTAAGATGATGTTAAAATGTAAACACCTGAGGATGTGATGTTAATAGATCATTTTAATAAGGTTTTAATTTCATGTTAACAGCGTATATTGTATTTACATATTTCCTCATAACACTATCAAAACCTGCATCCAGTTTAAGCATGTGATGATTCTGCCGTGTTTGTGTTAATGAAGGCAGAAGACTGTGTTTATTTGGAGCAGCTTAATTAGCAGCAACAGTAATGAAGCCACATGGGACACAGTGTTGGTATCTGGACAGCCGGGATATGATGATTATTTAGACTGGATTTGTCCAAGAAGTCGCTTCTTTTTAGTTTTCACACAAGCACAGACACAATACAAACAGACACATGGACACACACATGCAGGGACTTGAGCTTTCTTCTGCTGCCAGCCTGAGTGTGTGCATGCGTCTACGTGTGCATGTTATGTTTGTGTGTGTGTGTGTGTGTGTTTGTTTCTTTACCTGTTTCTGTTCAAATGTGGATCTTTGGCTACAAGTGTCTAAATTTTGTATGTGTATACGTGCTGTAGTCTGTTCCAGCTTTTTGAAGTAGAAAAACATAGAAGGTATGGCATCCTTATTAAAGATCAGACGATTTTGTGCATCGTTGCTGCTTCAAATCTACAGAAATTATGCGAAAATGTTTCTTCATTTGTGTCTCTGTGCCTTTCATGTTGTTGGGATTTTTGTATTCAATATGAACAGCGAAGGAAAGTGTTGTGTGGCTGGGTGTTAGAATGTGTTACAAGTCAAAGAAATCCAATGTTTACAAGAACAACATTTCCTGCTGCATTATAAAAACTGTAAGAAACCTCAATCAAATAAATTGAGTTTGGAAAACAAATAGCAGCACACTTCATTTCCCTGTGGGTGTTCGGAGTAATGAGGTTTGCTAAAGTGACACAGGTACAATTGTTTACTGCAAAAGGACACTAGATTCCCCTCTAAATTTGAAATGAATGATAAGTGCATGTACTTCTGGTGTTAAGATTTGTGAAAATTGTAATGTTTTTATATCAGTTTTGACTGTTTCCACACAGTGTACCCATGTGACCTAAAAAAATAAAAAATAATAATGGAAATTATGGAAGTAAATCCCTAAAAGAGGTGATATAACTGGATGTGTGCAGAATTTAGCCAGAGAAACATTTTCGTTTAATTATCTGAACATTAACCCAGAGTATGTCAGATATAGAGGTGAGATAACTCCTCTGTCTACAGCATCTTTGGGGTTTGCAGTTTCAATTTTACTCGGTGAAATCCTACAAGAGATGATTCGAGGTGTGCAGAATTATCCTTTCTCCATTAGGCTCTGGGTGAATGAGGTTGAGGAAGAATCAGTGAGTTGAATTCATGAATTCCATTTATTAAGACTAAAATACAGCTGGTCCATTTGTTCTTGCTATCCTAATGGGCTAACAGAGCAAAACGGCATCAAACAACAGTTTGTAATTCTCTTTGTTAGCCTCTATCTAAGCTATACCCTAAAGAGGGCGTTCCCTAATGTCATTTCCTTTAGCCTTTGCTTGGAGGGTGTTTCCTAATATGACATTTCTAGCTAAAAGAAATAGAGGAAAACACATAACTATTTATTCTCAACAGAGGTCTGTTTTAAATGCTCCAAATTTGTGTGTTGGTAAGCACAAATTAAATGCCTTAAACGTTTTAGTATCCAGTAACAATCATAACCACCAAAGGACAGGAGAACTAATGAAAGCTGATGGACAGATGGAAGGTCTGAATATTATGCAATCATATCAGATGCTGCAAAAGAGTAAAATTGGGGAACAGATAAAACATTTAGCAGGACAGGGATCCTCACCATCAGATCAACAGTGGAATAGTAAGTACAAAGTGTTGGAGGTAGAATTGTATCGCAAAGAAGAATTGACAGCAATTGCAGTCCAGCAATGACGCCCAGGGATCTCAAACCCTTTCCTGTCTGTCCTCTCTTCATTTCTATTATCTCACAACAAGAAGCTCCAAGGAGTCAGGCCGCTTTAACAGACATTACAGAAATTTCTTCTCAGATCTTGTGGCCTAACATTCTACGAGACACTTTAAAGAAAAACAGGATGGTGCTATTATAACTTGATGCTTAACAAGATGTTTAAAATGGAAATTAAATTTAGAAAATTTACGCCTCTCCCCCCCCAAAAAAAAAAAAATGTCCTAGTGACATACAGCTATGTCTGCACATGGCTGAGTCCCTACCAGGCTTATGAGGATATCCTAAAATGATTTACAGCCAACTACAGAACTAGGGTAAAAATCCATGAATCATCAAGGTTTGATTTCATTAAGTTTCGAGCTTTGGGGATAAAACTGTTTGCTTCACCACCTACAGGTGGCGGTATTGAGCTCTTTAAAGCTTCCTGTCCACTTGTGTCACTTCAACCTTAAGACAGAGCTCCACAAGGTGAACATCTGCAAGAGTCAGAAGAAGAAGAAGGGAGGATAAGGATAACAGCTGAATGATGAGTGGAAGTAGGAGATAAAATAAAAAGCAAAATGTTATTTTTGGACAAGAAAAATACAAATAAGGCATCTTGGAGGTGAGAAAAATGTAAATATTGTTTATACAATTATGCTGAAAATGAAGGCATTCAGTTTAACGAGACAGAGACAATAAAATGGCAGAGGAGTGCAATGCATGATGAAGAGTGATAAACAACAGGAAGACTGATGAAAGAGATGGAAAAGGGAACTGCTGGGATAAGAGATCAATATTTTACTGCTGGGTGCTGAAATGGTGGTGGCAACTGTCTGCCTGAGTTTCCTCCTTAGTGAGACTGACACACACACACGCACACACGCCAACTTGCACAGCCATTCTTATTAGGCCATTGTATTGACTTCCGTTCACTGTCGACATCCTAACACAAACTCTAAACCCAACCAGATCTTGCCTAAAGCAAACCCCAGTCCAATGTCAAATCACATCTTACCCTCTAACCTTGACCAGAATCCCAGAAATGATGTTTTGTCTCATTAGGATTGCAATTCAGTCCTCTTGAGGAATACTGGTTCACACAAGGTCAGTCATTGTACAAGAAAAGGTCCCAAAATGCTATCAAAAAAGTACACACACACACGCGCACACACACAAGGAGAATTGTCCATCCCTGACTTCGAGAGGACATTTTGCTGACTCACAGTGCGTCGATTCCCTTGAGACCTAATTTAGCCTAACTACAGCTTCCACTTCACTAACCCTGACCTCAACCTTGACCCAACCTTAGTTTAAAACATGTTTTCACCACAAAGTTGGATAATTTACAGCGTGTTTGTTACCTTTAATGTGATTGTTCACATTTTAAAGAGAATCCATCAAGTTGTTTAATGATAACGAAGCAAATCCTGTCTGTTAACGAGCTGCAATCAATAGAAGTCCAAAGCACCACTTCCAAAAATGCACATATGAATCTGTGGAATAGATTTCAGCAGAAAATCTTTCTGCGGTGACATTAGATTTAATGAATTCATAATTCTTTAGTTGGCCATTTTTATTCTTACCTTTTACCAAAGTGCCTGTTCAGTATAAGAGAAATCCCCATCAACCTTATCCCTCCGCTCTGCCAGTCTGGGAATGCCACAGGTGACGCCCTGGGCAAAAACAATGCTTGTGTAATTCTTCCAAATGTGCCCTTCTTTACATTTATACTATATTATATTATAAGGCATAGGAAAGCCTCGCAATCATGTGATGGACTTGAACTGTGAGCGGCGAGCTTAGGAGATGGATTTGTTGTCCTTTTATCAGAAGGTTGCTGGTTTAGTCCTATTGTCTTAATTTCACATGCAGAAAAGTCCTTGGGCAAGATGTTAAACTCTGAATTGCTTCTGTGTCTCTTAGCTGTAATTGGTGAATAAATGCTATTTATTAACTTATCTTTGTCAACTAAATGGGTCTCACATGCAGTTCCAGGTAGAGGTTTACGTACATCATGAGGATGAATGTAATGTTATTTTAAATCTTACTTTATTGTAAACTTCTTCAGATTTTCTCCAACGCAAACAGGTTCAAAGTTTGATAGCAATTATTTAAAATGGATTCAGTCCACAAAGTTTTAAAAGCACTCAGGAATAAGCTTTTTGAAACAATTCATGGGGCGTATTGTGAGCTTTTCAAAATTAGCTTTGATTTGTTTCGATAATGTGTCGAAGTTTCAACCATCGGACCTAAACTGTCACCTTCAGATGAACAACTCAAGAAGTGTAGAGGCTGAAGCTGCTCACGAGCTGGAAAATCACTCGTCTACAATCAAGCATGTTTTACATCGCCGTGGGAGTAGAGGGCGCTAATAAAGAAAGAAAGGAGAGTAATATATTTCACCAAGATAGCTTCCATTTTAACATCTTTCAACAATGTAAAAGACTGTTCATCTGCTTCAATAATTAAAAATTGACTCACTGACTCTTTGTGGAGCTAGCAAAGGAAATACAGTACAAGATGATTAATTGTAAAATAATTATCTTGCCCAGTAGGTACAGATCTAATATTATGTTGTTTGCGCTCCCTTCTTGCTCCCTTTAATTGCATCATCTTTGACTTCTCTACTACATGCGTTGATTCATGTTATGGAAAAAGTGGCATTTCCAAACTTTGACTGATGAAATGTTTGATTTTCTTCTATTCTGTCTTGTTCACAGCAGTGCATTTCTTTATAATAAAGTGCAGTTTTTGCAAGTTGTCACTCAAGAAACTAAAATTTTAAAAAGTGGTTTCTCATTCCTCAGGCCCTCTAGGGCAGTTTCTGGGAATGTGCATAATACATGTCAGTGTGCCATCAAAACAAGCCAGAAGCATGTAGCTTAAAGACCTCCACAGTCTCTGGAGCAGCTTTAAAGGTTTATTGTACACATTTTCTGTAGATCTTAATGCGGCAACAATTTTCAAGGAGACTGTACGTGCGGTTTAATATTTTTGAGAGCAGTCTCTTCTTATCTTTGTCCCTCCTAATCCCTGCTCATCAGTTTTTGCTCTGTGTTTTGGCAGCCACTCAGGCCACGTGTCAGTGGGGTTTGTCAGCCCCTGTCAGGCTGTATGTAGTAAGCAAACTTTAAAATGTTCCACCACTGAATAAACCATGTTGTTCACCTCAGAAGACTTCAGAGATGGATGGATTTACAGTTCCCATTTCTCTACTCTTCTAAAATGCAGCTCCAATGGTTTCACTTTAGGATTTAGTTTTTATTCTCTTTTAGCTTGACACCTGTACAGACCCATAAAAAGTAGCTCATATTTGTAAAGTAGAGGAAAACTGATTCAGCTTTTAATTTTTTTTTTTCATAAATAAAAACCTGAACAAGTGTGGCTGCACAATCTATCCCAAAAGCACGATTCGTACCATCGGCTCAATTGACCTGGCAGTACAAGAAAAACTTCCAGATCATTTGTGCGATGTAGCTTTACAACGTGTGACATGTTTTATTTGTGATATTAATTAAAATATTACCTGCCATAAAAATAAATAAATAATAATTGTTATAATTTAGTTTGAAGATTCTAATTCAGTAGGAAGTATATTGGACTTATTGGACTTTAAAGTACTTAATGTGCCTAAAGGAAAACCTTTATTTTTAGAATACACACATCTTTATTAAATTAACTAAAGGTGATACCAGAAGGGATAAGACTACCCCCCATGTGTTCATAGGACATACAAATTACTCCATCTTTTCTCGTGTTTGATTATTGCACATTATTTGTTAATTTCTTTTCTTTTTTTTTCAGGAAAAGCAGTCAAAGAAGTCTTACCAAATGCAGTTTAACTATTTTTATATTTGCCGCTCTTTTTAAATCATATTAATTAGAATGTTTTTTACACTTACAATGAAGCACAAAAAGAAAGCACAAATGTGTACCACAAAAAAACCCCCACAAACATTTCATACTCTTTTGTAAAGAGCAATACTTAAGTATCGTCTCCAGAGCCATTTCCGTCTGGAAGCTTATCCACCACCAACGTATCAAGACTTTTCCTACCTTTAACAGGTTTTCTTCCAGTATTTTGCTTCACCAATTTTTCCATCAGTTCTGGCCAGCTTCCTGCGCTCTTTAAATCAGGCCCGACTCATGAAACTGCCATCACCATTTGTCACCTTTGAGGGAGCGTGTTCACGGCGTATATTCCCCGCGACTCCCCAATCAGCTACTTCACACTAGCAGCAGCAGCAATTAGCAATCACCTGGTGGAGCTGCGCATCTGTTGAGTTCACCATATGAGTTACTTCTCAGTCCAACACTCCTGAGAACGGCTGTAAAACTGCATCAAGGAGGAGCATTATTGTGATGATGGCGTGTCAAAAAGAGTAGGAGCTTCTTAAAGAGATAGAGGCCAATTTTTTGACATCATATTACAATGTCAAATTTCTTCGACATGCCATGTTTGATACATACAACATTTTTATAACAAATAAATTATGTGTCAGAAACCTCATAAGTTACACAAACAATTTTGTAGCCCTCGTTGAAAGTATCATACAACTATTTCAAGCAACTAACATAGCAAAGTACTGAGCCTTCTGATAACAACAGATTTTGAAAATGTGATCTGTGGGGAAAAAGTAATTGCATTGACTCCAGTATTAATCTCTGTTAGCCTTCATGACAAATCCTTATAAAAATTAAATCACACCTCCCTGGGCAGATGTGTCAGTGTTAAGTTATAGCTTTAATTATTACGGCCTCTTTGGCTTCCCAAATGTTTAACCTACTTAAGGAGTCACTTCTTATCCGAGTCTGGAGTATATCTGCTATGTGAATGACTAATGTGAGCGTATGTGTTGAGAGCAGTTGAGCTTGATTTTATACAAACCAGCAATGTTTTGGTCCTTGTGGTTTGGCAAAGCAAATACAGAAGCTGAAAATATGGCTAAGGGCAAAGTAATGTTGATTCAGGGAGCCATCTGATACATTGTTAATGTAAAAAATATTGCTTAATGCAGCTTTAATGATGCTGACTGCCACAGTAACAGACTCCATTTTTCACTTATGTCCAGAAATTAACAAGCTGTTGAACCATCGTGTTGGAGTGTTTCTTCCTCATTTACCTTCTGTTTGTTATTAATTTTGCTCCCTTCTTTTTTCTTTAACACAACAATCACTGAGAAAGGTTCCCTTCCTCACCCTGAGACATAGCATTTCCTTCCGCAACCTTATCAATTAAAAAAAAACAGGAAATAATGTATACCCCCTGCAGTTATTTACCGTTTTGTAACTCTGTGCCATTTATCAATACAAGCCTCTTGCAGCTTGTATTTACATAAACCTGTGACTGCATTGCTTTATCATTTAATTGGTCTCCAGTGAGAGAGACACCTTAACATGCAAAGAAATACTGAAACTGTGAAGTAAAACCGAATACAGGAGCAGAGAAGATATTGAATTCACAAGTGGCTGACAACTGCGGTACTCTGGTTTCGAGAGCGTTCAAATCTCTTCAGGCCCAGTGTGTTTCTGTTACAGACAACTCCACAGCCTTCAGGCAACGGACTTCAGAAAACAGCAGGTACAGAAACAAATACTTGCAGAATAAATCAGTTTTAAGCTGCCAACAGCCAAATTACATCATGAAAATTATTTGAGCAAGCTATGCATGTTTTTCATGTCAGTTTATACAAAGACTTTAAAACTATTGCTGTTTCAAAACTGTATTGATTCAGTTTCTACATTTTAAACATTTTGCAGTGAGATTACCAGAGGACTTGCACAACCACAACCAAGTTTTCTTGGTTTTTGTATTGAGCCATAGGAAACTTTGCCATTATTTATTCTATATTTTCTGAGTTTGTGTATCAAAATCAAAGTAATAAATACATGCATTAATAATATAGTAAAACATTTTCTGCTTTAAGTAAAAGCAATACGATTGGGAAAAACATAGCTGCAAATGTTCATGCACTGAAATAAAAATACTTTGGTATTTTAACTCACATGTGCAAAGAGTGAAAATCTTACTCTGGCCAATGCCAACAACTTCTCCTTTCACTTTGAAAAACATTGTAAAGATGTTTTTTTTTATATACCTCTCAACATGTAAAGTGTTAGGAGAAACAGCACATCTTGTTCTGTGGATATCACAAGTCAGTTATTTTATATCACATTTATTTTCTGCTCCATATTTTCACCAGAAAGTGTCTAATGGCAATTTTTCTCACATCTGTAGTAACCTTTGACCTGTTCTCCAAGAAATGACAATGAGTGTATCTCTGAGGTGAGATGACTTTGTTATTTACACACGAAGGAGAGCTTCATTCATCATGCTGTAAGTAGGAGGTGCAAGTGGGAGTAGTTCGATGATATGGTCTGCTGCACTGCAGGGAAGCGCTGTACGTGTGTATACTCTAAATCTAAAATATATTGATAATAAATTAATCAAAAACTTTAAGGGATTAGTTTAGTAATATTCAAAACAGGTAAAAGACATAACAGAGCACCATCTAACCTCTAAAGCTGTAGTACTACACACTCAGCAGAAGTGAGATGTTCTGTAATGTTTGCATTATAATACTGTTGTTGGACCAGTTTCAGAGGTCACCACTTTTGCATAATCTGGAGAACAACTCTACAGGTGCACCTGCAAAGTCAGATAGTTGCAGCTGACCTGAATGCTGTTGCTCGCATTTTCACTAAAACTATGTAAACAGAACACATTGCATCAGCTCTGCAATCTTAATGCTGGCTCCCTGTAGCTCAGAGAGCAGACTTAAAACATTTTTTTTTTTTAGATTATAAATCAGTCAATGACTTACCACAACAGTACATTACAGATCTGTTGTTATATCAACCTTCTGGGCCACTCATGTTCTCTGGTTCATGTCTACTCTGCATCCCCAGAGCAAGAACTAAACATGGCGAAGACGCATTCAGATTTTATGCTCCTCTAATCTGCAACAAACTTCCAAAAATAAATGCAGAACTGCTGAAACACTGAGTTCCTTTAAAGTAAAGGTAAAACTTGATTTACTCAAAAGCTGCATGTGATTAATAATAATTGGAACATCACTCATTTAACCTAGTTTTCAACATTTCATCTGTTTCATTCTTTTGCCTCCATCATTTATGTCTATTTCTAATTAGGTCATAGTTCTGTTTTCCTTGTTGTTTTCAAATAAACTTGCTTTGCCTTGACAAAAGACTTTCACTTGTTATTGCTACAAAACAGAGTTCTGCAAAGTACTGAAAGCCATGTATCCTTTTCATTTGCAAGGCCCTACATAATATTTCCTTAAGCACAATAATAGTATTAGTCATGGTTGTACTGCACTGTTTATTATGCTCCAGTGAATTCAGCTAGCATTCAGTATCAAGTTACTGCCTCAAGTCAAGAAAAATCCAAACTTTTGGTACATGTGAGAAGACCTCCACTGTCACTGCAGATGTAGCAGCATAAGCTCCTTTAGTGCAATTATCTAGAAGAGAAACACAGCTAAGCATTTAAGGCCTGAGCTATTTGTGGGATAAAAGACAGCACATACATTTAGTCGGCAGCAATAGGTCAGACAATGGACTCCAGGAAGGTGTCACAGCTCAACAAAAATGCTGGGCCAGGTGTAACTTCTATGAAGACATAAATAAAAAATAACCTGAGCTGACTTTCCAGTCTGTGTGGACTCCAGGTCAGTTATTCCTTCATTTCATACCCATGTTTTGTCATTTTGTCTCTTGCTCCTACCAGTTCATAGAAATGTTTTGTATATATTTATTTCTGTCATAGATATTTAGATGACTTATGGAGATTGTTATTCTCATACCATGTAGACCAGATGACACCCAATCAAGCAAGTAAACTATGCGTAGGTCATAAACAGCTCCAAGAAATCATTGTTGATCAAACATCCCCAATGCAGGTACAGACTTATCAATGTACCTCCATTGATAAGTACAATGCAGGAACATCTGCTCAAAATCCCTGATATCATTTCTAACCTCGGTTTTCCCAATTCGTCTTTTTAAGGATTATGTTTTACTTCGTCTTGGTAACACCATCTCAGACCACACATTTGGCCCGAACAATTTCTTTTTACTTGTCCCTATCTTCCCGTCTTTGTTGGTCTCCTCTTCTTTTCATCTCTCCACTCCTTTTTCTTCTCCCTACAGGAGCTTGAGATTAGCTATCAGTATTAGAGTAGAAAAGGCAGGAAAGTGGCTGTAAAAATGCGTCCTCCAATGGGAAATACCAAGAGCTGTATTAACATCTCCTCATCTCACTGTCTTTTAAACCGCTCTTATTCTCCAGCTAATTGTTTTGAAGCCAGCCTGTACATCCCCAGTGAGATCAGGGACTGCTCATTGAATAAGCCCGTAGTTACAAAAATATCTCTTTTATCAATCTTTGGGAGAGAAATATGTCTTCCCACCCTCCCCCCTGCCTCCCTCAATCTGTTACAGTCCTTCTGCACTTTCTTCTCGATTTTCTGCCTCATCAAGGCTTTGCTGCTTAATTCATTTCGCTAAGCAACGAGAAAAAAAGGACAATGTGACAAAGATTGTGAGGATTCACATCGTGTCGCAAAGCTTAATCCACAGAGCCACAGGGATTTCTCCTCGTGCCGCAGTATCAAGATATGCTTACTCAGAGCATGGAGAGGTGAAGACCCGACATGGCGGATACGTTTCCGTTCTTTCAGCCTGTTTGTCATCTGAACCTAAATTATTGAAGAGAAACACAGCTTGTGAGGCGGCCGCTATAAGAAGTATTCATTGAGGTACAGCCTGAGCACACTGGAAGCAATTTACTGAAACATGCCATTTATAGCTGCTAATCTCAGGCTTGTATGTCACACTGCAGGAAGCAGATTTAAAGAGTCGTCACCGCAGCACACTTTACCAGAGATTTTCATTACCTGCTTTTTATGCTGTAATTTCCACTTCTGGCTGTGTCTAATATCGACATTTAATTTGTCTTTCTGCAATGATTTGAAGTAGGAATTAGAGTAGGTTTAGCATTGTTCCCGGTGTGAGTGACAGCACTATCTGTAAAAATAGATCCGTAGGCTAAATCTAATTCTCAAGAACACAGGTGTTGTTTCTTGATGATTTTTTTTTTTTTTTTTTTTTTTTACCAACAAAGGTCAGCCTCAGAAACAGCTAAATACATAAATGCAATGTACTTTGTAAAGAAAAAGATTACTACGTTTATACCTTTAATGGGAAATTTAACGTATCTCCAACAATCTTTATCCTGATTCCTAAATGCACTCCCAACGCTGTAGGCATAAATGTGGTTTGTGGGATTTATGGCACAATAAAAAGCTTAAATATTGTCTCACGATTCCTGATATAAAATTCCAATGAGTATATTTGAGCCCAAGGACAGGAAGCTAATTTATTTCAGCTTAACTTTTAAATTAGAGTTGGAGACCTTGCTGGTGAAACTTCTTAAAACAGCCAACAACCTTGGGTGGTCAACACAGATAATTAGAGTCAAACAAAGGTGAAATGTGTTTACATTTGTTAAAAGAGATAGTTGCTTGGAAAATTTGAAAGGAGGAAGGAAGTAAATTGTTGCTTTTTGCGCATGAGTCAGTCCCAGCACTGAGCCAACAACCTTGACAAGTTTATGTATTTATAAGTCAAAGTCAGCGTCTGGGATGTGACTATAAGCCAAGGAGACGTTGGAGTTAAGCGTTGCCATCCGTTCATGTGTAAGTCAAATTAAGCCAAGTTAGTTTGACTGATATGGATATTACTGTGCTGGATATTAGCATAGAAGCAAGGTTTCTTCCATATTCATGCTGATTATTTTGGTCTCTCACACACAAAGCAAGATAAAATACTGCCTGCTGAACAGTTAGGCACCAATCATCAGCTTTGATGTGAAGCCTGGCATACAGAGCGGGTGAGAGGAGTGAGAACGCAAGGAAGGAGGGCCAGTGTTTGTTGGAAAAGAGGAGCGGCACAGAAAAATGCAGATGAAGGGAACAAGAGAGAAACTCGGGAAAGCGAGAACGGCTCGGTCACAGAGTAGGGCGACAAGAGGGAGAATTAAAAGAGCCCAAGTTCCGGTCATGATGTGATGTCTTCTTGTGTGCGGGGAAATCATCCAAGAGGTAGCTGGAGAGGACAAGAAGAGTTTCCCGTTCTCCTTGTCGTTTCATCACGGCCGCTTAGGCTGTGGGAACCAGCCTCATTTGGGCGAGGACACTGCTAATTAGATGCCATGTTGCGGCAAATCTCAGCGGAGTCAACACCTCTGCATGGCATGATTGCACTGTGTTTCTCTCTCACATACAGAAACCTTTTGACCATTTTTTAACAAGCAAATTAGCAATTGTACTCGACATGAATAGTGCTGATTCTATGCAAAAATTTCCCCAGAAATGTACTTTCATGGATTTTGATTCACTGTTTGGTTTCTTTTACAGAATTTTCCATCTTCTACCATGAACTACTTTGCTAGTTAAACAGCCATTTCATTTTGAACTTGCTGGTAACTGTGCTTAATGCTCAGAGATTCTACTTTTGAGGATAATTCATTTCATTCGCACAGACCTAGCTAATACATTGTTTTGTTTTGTTTTTTCTGTCTTTGTTTCAAAACCATAAATGTCATTAATAAAAAAAAATAAAAAAAAAAAAAACAGAATTCTAACTCTATTGAGAAAATTACATGCTCAGGTGTACATGGTAAATCAACATCTCTAATTTATGGTAAAATACTGGCTGCCAAAATGGTGCCACATAAATATGATACAGTATTTTATTTTAGTGGAAAACACTGTACCAGGGTTAGTGTTATCTCTCACCAGGACAGTTGGACAACTTATTCTGAAAGAATGGACCTTCAAATAAAGCCATGTGAGCCTATGCTCCACTAAAAAGTGGCAGCTTTCCTTAAGCTGCCAAAGATTTACTCTTTTACAGCTTCAGATCACTGAGGTTTGCTTGGAGTTCAAAATTCAATCAGAAAGGTATCTACCAAAGAGAAACTCTAGTTATGGGACACAGATTGGGAAACTTACCAATTTAAATTAACTCTAGACACTCTGCCAAGGCCAAAGGCTGTTGATGGCTACAAAAAACAGGTGGCTGAGATTTACACATGTGAATGTAGCCTAATGCATTAATACTTTAGGTCACAGCTCATCTTGGAGGTAATAATGAGCAGTTTGTGCCCATGCAGCATTTTGAGCCAAAGAACTTGGAGCATTTTAAATGACTTGTTTTTGCACCTTCTTTGTCTTTTTTTAAGTCACAAATTAACTAGTAATTAAAGGTGGGCCTGTATTAAGATTAGGGGCTAAAATACTTCTACGCTGTTGAAAAACCCCACAGCAGCAGTGATGTTAATGCAGTGATTACGTTATCATCACTGCTGCTGTTAACGTGATAATACAAAAATGTGAATGTGAATATTGTTTACCAACGCGTCGATTTCTCAAAAACACCCAAACAGACTTGTAAACATTGTGTTCTCGTCCCAGCATTTTTTTTCTTCTGTGTTTTGCAATTTGTTGTTTTTCTGGTGTTGCATCTGTTTTGCTCCATCACCTCCATCTAAAGAACACACTGATCCTCCTCCTGCTCAGATGCAAATCCCTTCCTTCTTTCCATTCTCAGCTGCTCTGATGAAGACGATGTTGTCAGTCTGCATCTAGGAAGTCAATCTTCAGTGCAGACTTTGGGAATCAGCTGTGGTAATTCACATGCTAATTTTAGGTTGTTGCTACCGATGCCATCTTTTCTATGTTTTTGACTCAATTTTTTTGGCTCTGACCTTTATCTCTCCATTTAAATTACTTTTGCAGAAGAGTGGTTTAGTTACGGGGCCAATTAAATTGAAAGGAGACACAGTGGGTTTTGGAGCGAAACATCTAAAAGAAGTTGAACAGTTCTACATTTTCTCATCTCTCAGAAAATGAACATCTTTTATGTTTGTGAGACTTTATTTAGATCCTAGAAGTAAGAAATAATAATAATAATAATAATAATAATAAAAAATATGCATATGCATATATATATATATATATATATATGTGGAATTAAATAATGCAGAGTAAAGGGCAAATATAAAACAGGATAACCTGAGTGAAGGAGGCAGTTTTTTTTTCATAGTTTTGTTAACAGCTCCTCTCTCCAGAGAGAAACTTGTAACATCTGTTGCAGGAGAAGAATGAGGACGAAAAATGAGATTATCAGAAAAAATGAAACATAAAAAATAACTTGCGACTTTTACAAAAAAAAAATAGATTTGTTTAACTCTATAGGTTTTTATGCTGACAGAGTGAAAACATGACAGAGGTTAAGTCAAGTGACAGAAGACTTTAATGAAGAACAATTCTTGTCAATCAAAAATCTCTTGTTGTGCCTTTTGAATTAAAAATAATTACTTAAACTAAAACAGTATTCTGTTAAGTCAGTCTTTACATAGAAATCATGTTGATATAGCAATAAAATCATTATTGTTTTGTTTTTTGTTTTTGCAAATTTGATGCTTGCACACTTTTGGTCTGTCGTTTATGAGTCCTCAGGAGAAACCTGTGTTAATAGGATAAACATCTTTATAATCTAAAAAAAATATTGAGAAGTTGAATCACTTTGTCAGTTCTTTTTTGAAATTAAAGTAATTTTTGCTATTAATTTGAAAATCTTGTCCCTGGAGGGATTGTCTGTTTTGTCTCTGAGGGGGTAATAGATCTCCCACTTCAATATTCAACCCAGCTCTGGGTTAGTAAAGTGACCCAAGTTGGTTTCGTTTTACACTGAAAAGAAAAAAAAATACACTAAGAAAAGCCAAAGTCAACAGTTTCCTTACTTGCTAAATAATCACAAATGTCCTCATTGGAGAAGCGAGGAACGACTTTTCTCAAATTCGACACGTTGAACTACTTCTGCATGCAGAGCCTAAAATTTGGCATCAGAAATCCGGTGGCAGTGCAGCTAAATGCCAGCAGAGCATCAAGGCTGCTTAGGGACAGAGCTGAAGAGAAAGTCTTGCCCTCAAAGCCAACAGTCACCTCCGAGCCAGGCCCTGACAAGATGACTGATGCTAGCTGGCAGCTGGCTACATACTCCTACTGTTAGAGACACATAAAGATAGAAAGAGACAGTGGGGAGAGATGAATGATTCAGGTCAGTGTCAGTCCAGGATTGATTTGGATCCGAACCAAAACCACTGATGGCACAGATAGACAGCAAGATGAATGGAACGCCTGAGAAGGAATGACTAATAGATTTTCGACACAGGATGTCAGGCTGCCTGTTGGCTTCTGCTGGGCGACGGGGTCATTGGACGGGAAGCGAGGGCACTCAGCATGAGACTCATCCTACAGTGTTAGCCCCCACACAGACATTCACCTGATGAGCGTCATAGCAGTAAAAGACAGCATGATAATTATGGTTCAGAGACAAGGTATGTGAGGAAAAAATGGTCGTGTGCACTCAGACGCCTAACGCTTTAAGTACAAGGTAGGTGCCTGATCCCATTGCACCATAGAGTATCCCTGCTATTGTCTGACTATTGTCTATTCTGCATTGTTCTCAGCTGTGGCCAAATGCCCAGGGCCACTGAACACAGCGCTGGACACAATGGACAGGCACCGAGAGAAGCTAGGTCTTGGCAAGGAGAAGCAACACACAATCACTGCACACAAATGCACACTACCGCACACACATGCGTGGTCACATGCAGACACACACATGGGCATTTTCGTGGGCAGAAACACACATTCACAGCTGCTCAAAGGCACAAAGCTGGCATAACAATGGCAGGCAGAGACGGCCAAACTTGCACACCAGTCCCTGTGGGAATGGAATAGATTCACACACTCACATTTCACACAAGCACAGAGATAACATGGGTCCACATCCGAGAGGCAAACAGGAACTGTCCATGGTTAGAGGCATACAGAGGCACGCAAGACAGAAAGACCAAGTGTATGTTGGGATAAAAGGCTACGTTGTGACTTATGGAACAATATTCTTCACGTTTAACAGCTTGGGCTCAGAGAGTGTCTGAAGAGACAAACTGTATTTTGAAAGTGTGTTTTCACAGGAGATATCTCCGCTATGTCTGATTGATATAGTGAAAAGCAATCCAGACGTTTTGTTCATTCCTGGTTTTAGTTTTTGAGCAGGTCCACATCTTTTCCCATCAGCTGTCAGTTAATTTTAAATTAAAATAATAAACTCAGCGTATCAAAACATTTTATCCAATTAATTACCAAAATAGTCCATGTCAAAATATACAGGGTACATATGATTTGGGGATTTTTTTTCCCCCAGTTCTACGTATGTTCAGCATTGAGAAATACATAAGAAAGAAAGTCAGAAAGGACAAGAAAGACCAAAGTGAACGTTACATGGAGAGTGGTGTTCCTTCACATTATGAGGAACACCAAGTCGCATCCATAACCAGCAAAACAGGTCATGTGACTCTTAGAAGGTCACTGAGCCGTAATATTTTACATTTGCTGATTGGAAGAGAAACCCAATCTGTTGCTCATTTGGACGCAGAAAAATCTTCTTCAGGCTGTGATGGATAATAACCCTGGTGAAAAATTAACATATTAGGCATGTTAAATTTTAACATACTTGCGCATAGTTTAAGTCAGACCTATCATGTGTGTACTGCAAGTTCACTTAGGATTAATTAAGTATGTTTAAATTTATAATATCAAAATTGGTACAAACATAATTTTAGAATACTTCATATATATTTACAGGTAGTACACTTAATACCTAGTCTGCTTAAAATGTACTTACACAAATGTAAGTCTATTTGAAAAATACCAATGTATATATCTTTTACATCTCTAGCTGACATAGCCTGAATTTCAGGATGAGTTCAGGTTTTGATCAAATTATTTGCTTAAATATGACCTGAAGAGAAAAGATCACGAGTCAGCACAAAGCTTCAGTTTCTTATAGCTAGAAACTAATGATCAGGCCCCAAATCTGGGTGTCGGTCTGCTCTGCATCCCCAGAACCAGAACCAAACGAGGAGAAGCGGCATTCAGCTTCTATGCACCACAAATCAAGAACAAACTTCCTGAAAACTGTAAAACAGCCGAAACACTGACTTCCTTTAAATCTCGACTAAAAACCCACCTGTTTGGAGTTGTATTTGAGACGTAATCAATTACAAATTGATTAACCAAGATGGCACTTGACTTAATTAAATGTTTTGATTGTTGATTCTATGCTGCATGACTTTGTATTGGTTATGATGTAAAGCACTTTGAAATGCCTTGCTGCTAAAATGTGCTGTACAGATAAAATTAGATTTTTTGAATTTGATTAGATGGACTCAAAAACTCTTAGTGACACATAAGAACATTAAACACACACAGTTGAAAAAAACCCTCAGCAGTCTCTCTAAATGCCCTCCCTCAATGAGAGAAGAATCACAAATAGATGTACTGGCAGTGCTGAATTACTTAAAGTATTTACCAACTTTAATTATTTAATCACTGGCGGTTCTCATGTTCTATGTTTAGTGCATTAAACTTTTATTTCAAGATCATTAAGAACAGAAAAGAGGCGCCCCCTCCTGATGTAGGATGCATTTTACACCCTTATTCCCAATACAAACCCGCTGTATAAAATGCAACACACACTGTATACTTCAAGTATGTGACTTCACTTCAATCACTAAATGTGCTATGAAATGGCACACTTCATAGCACAATCAAATAACTGTGTTACTACGTTAATTCATTGTGCTATATATACATATATATATATATATCAAAGATGATGTAAAGAAAATGTAACTTTGTAATTTAATGCCTTGAAATTGGGCGTCTATCTCTTTAAAATCTCCTGGTCTTTCTGAATCTCAGGCTTCAAAAAGTCGTCGCAACACGGCTCCGCTATTAAAGGATTTCTAAAACCTGCTCGAACGAATCGAGGCAACACTCCAGGTATGTTTTTGATGAGGGAATAACATAACATGATGTAAAGAAGACTAGAAAGAAGACACTGTATCAACTTGAATCACTAGAATACTTTATCCGAAGCCCTAAGTGCATTAAATAAAAATGAAAATGCCTTTGAAAGAGAAACTTTAGAGGTGAAGCATGTCAACATTGTTTTAACAGTATTGACAAGCCTCATCACAACACCACTATGCTCTGTAAACCCTCGTGTCAAGTTTTGGGTTTAAAAATAAGGAAAATTTTCCGACGCCCGATTCAAGCCGACCCTCCGGCCCAACCTTGATCCAGTATCTGTTGCATTATAAGACAGCTTTACAACAAGTCTAAATTCACTATGTGTCCTCCACTTACAAACTGCAATGATGTGCTCAGAATCTGGTAGGCCCACCTTTGCTGGCATTGAAATGCTGTGAACATTTCTATGACGGAGATTAAATGAAAACACAAAAGAGATTTGGAGCACATTTTTATATAGATCATATTTATATGATATAATCCCTTTGAGTGTCATTTCATGCAGAAATTGCGTTTCGTTGGGCAGGAAATTGGCATGAATCACTATTTGGCTGAAAAAAAAGCAACTATTTCTAGCATTTCTCGGGCAGTTTTCCAGCGTGACACTTATTGAATTCAACTATAACACTAACATAAGATCCCTTTGAATGAAACAAAGTCATTTGGGTAAACGAGACAAACCGTTGTCGTAACATTGGGCACAAAATATACATGCTATTGGTGTTCACATAATTTCACTAAAGGAACTAAACGACAGAGAAAGTAAACCTCTCGACAAGACACCGACTCAGGCCGAGTCCGATCCCGCGATGCGCTCCTTCATGGGAGAGCGCCCGATCTCAAACAACCGGTTTCTGGCAGACCATCACGTTTTGGCACAACACCTGGTTTGTTCCTGCTGTCAGCACCTGAAGCAGCCTGGGTGGCCGTTCTCACGAGGCTAGTGACAGATTTCAGTTTGGAGAGGACCAGAAATGTTTTTTTTTTTTTTTTTTTTTTTTTATTACTATATTATTATACAAGAAATTTACGGACGACGGGAAACTGGGGTAAAATACAGTAGCTTCGCAGCCAAAAAGAGAGACTTAACAGGTTTGACTGTAAATGTATATCTGTTTGGAGAACTAAAGGCAATTTTCTGCTACACAAAAAAAACAAAGAGAGTGCAAGACAACAAGCTTGAGGCTAGGTCTTTAAACTTCCTGTCTTGGCAGAAGCACATGTTAAAATGTGTCAGTTCTGAATTTGAGTTTTTGCGTTTATTCACAGCACACCTCCAGCCAGCTGACTCAGAAACAAACTCTCCACCTCCCCAGGACGTTTGATTGTATGTTTGCAGTATATTTCTTTATCAATCTAAAAAGCAGCTCAGAAAGTGAGGTTCTGCAGTATCATTGTAAAATCATCTTTTATCTGCCTCTATCCTTACTCCTCCTCACAGTTTGCTGCTGAATCTGTCCATCTGTCTTCTTCTTCTTCTTCTTCTTCTCCTTCTCTTTCTCTGCCTGTCTGCCTGTTAGCGACAGCAGCTGTGCAGGGACACATCTAGCAGGAAATTCTCCATCTTGACTGGCTGTCTTGTGCCTGACAGCAGAGAAGCTGAGAGCTGAAGAATCAGGAAACGGCTTTTATCTTGTCTGTCTCCTGCCTTTTGCTCCCAACTCCCAACTCAGCTTCTGAGTGGAGAACAGTGTGTCTCGCTGTGTGCTTGTGTGATTGAATTGGTTGGGCAGAGTCATAAAAGCAAGACTGGCGAGGAAATGATATTACAAAGAGAAATGAAGAAACAGAAAGCGAGACAGAAAGCGGATGCTTCAGTCTTCCTAAGAAGATCTCGCTCTGTCTTCCTTTCTTTCTCTGCTTTTCTGGCTGTTTTGTTGTATTCAGACGAACCTGCAGCACTCTGGTGGTGAAACAGCCGTGTAGACACAACACAACAGATGACGAGTGTCAGCTGGTGGTTAGAGGCTCACACATGCTGCTGATCTCGTTCTTTCCTTTCCCCAACTGGATGTTAACTCTCAGCTTCCTTCCAGTGTTTTGTCTTCTTTGTTTTCTCTTCCCACCAACCTGTCTGCTGAAATCAGCCACAGATCAATCATCACCCAAACGCTTGATCAGCAACACAGAATGGCCTGGCAGGATGCATTGATCGTGTATGTTTAATATTATATATTTGAACTGTTGTCAAAGAGCCACTCATGAGGAGAAATCCTCATCTCAAATAGTTTTAAGACACTTCACTTGGACACATCTAAAAAAATAAAAATAAAAAAATAAATAAATAAATAAAAAAATACAACTCAGATTACTGATACATACTTTACAAAATTTCAAAACATTGATTTCTGTTCATTTAGATAATCATGGCATACATCTAATTCTGAAAACCCAAACCTGAGTTTAGAACATAACACATATATTTTGGACTTTTGGAAAGTTTTGACTCCACTTGCCTGACGCTATCGCTTAAGACTTGACTGTTTATCCCAGTGAATGTTGAGTGGGAGGAAAAAATGTGTTTGAAAAACATTATCCAAGCAACAACTTTGAGGAGATGTTGAAGGTTTGGGGAGTCTAGTAAGATGTTTACTGGAATCAAAAGTCACCACACAAAGATGTATCCAGGATGGAGAGTAAAACTGTAAAGCTACTCCTGAACTGGAGAGAACAACAGAAGCATCTTGGTCCATCATGCTTTGTGCAGCTCAAAGTCAGTGCAGCCACATTTTAGGGGATATATGCTGATTTAATTTTCATATTCTGTGGAAGTAATTTGGGTGTTTTGGCCATCCACTCCTTAGAATATTTACTGTTCAATGTTTACTTGATTTGTGGTTAATTAAATGGACTCATCTGAGTCCCAAACCTATAGTGACCATTGATTTTGTTTCTTACCTGTTTATATAAATTTTTTAATAATCTGTTGCTTTTCAATACTTTGTCTAATTATTGGTTCTATTGGTCTTCCAGTAGTTAAGACTAGTTATAGTTGGTGAAAATAAAACAATAATAAAACAAATAACTTGAAAATATATCTTTAAATCTAAAATTTCCCAGTTTTGAGAGAGATTTTCCTCTTTATCTCTGTTACATTGATAGCAAGGTCAGCAGCTGAGGTGACAGTGGCTGATAACATTTGACCACAATGAAAAACAGTCAATCAATTTTTAATAAATGAGTCTATTTGAAGTTACTTAGGAAGGGAGAGTATGCCTCACATTTGTGCTGGACTTGTAGCTACTAAACGTTTTTTTTTGGGTGAATTATTCTTGGATTCTTGGTTGAAAGATGTGAAACAGTTGCCTTTCAACATGCCTTTGTACCATCTGATGCCTCATCTGTGCCAGTCTGGAGACGCTGAGTCATATTGAGACGGGTAAGGAAGATGGTTAGAAGCAAAACAACTCCGAGGGAAAAAAAAAAAAAAAAAAAAGGCTCTACAGCCAAAGGTTATTTTGGACTGGGCTTAAGCTCAAGAACTCACAGGGTCTGGTGCACAACTGTTTCCACTGATTTATTCAGAGTGAATATGTGGCGAGCCAAGTGATGCTGGAAGCAAAACATGTAGGGAACATTTTGGATGCTACGTGCCCGGACGCTCTGGGCTGCTTGACCGCAGTTAGAATTACCCCTGAGTTTTCTGAGGTTCTGTACCAGGAATTTGCATATGCAATTTGCAAGAAGTGTGGGGAGAAAGTCAAATCAAGTTAAAGGAGAAAAAAAATATATATTTGGGAATGAGTGACAGGAGATATAAACCTGAACATTTCTGGTGCCTTTGTGATTTTGTTCATCCATTTAGCAAGAAACGGTAACCAAAGGAACTCTACTATTTAAATTGTAACCTTTTTTTTTAAGTAAAGAAAGAGAAATTGAAGAGAAAACTATGATTATTTAAGTAAAATCACACCACAACACACTGTATAAAAAAACCCCAAAGGTATAGTTAAGTGTTGTAAAAATACTTCTGCCTGGATACTGTCTTCTCTGCCATTTTGGAGCCTGACAAGGTTTCACCACTCTGCATTGTGAAAACGAGGCATAGTTTTCTCATGGAGAATATGCTGTAGTCTGCACTCACCGTCAGATTCTTAATGCCTTTACTTGAATGATTGCATAATGTAGTATTACAGATTTGCAGCAACGCATTACACATTTTCACAACCTAGCAGTATGACCTCGATGCAGTCATTGTACAATAAACACAGTAATTATTAAACACCTTGTTGGTACAGAGAATCAAAACCTGTACATAATGAAAGAGAAATCTCTAAACAGCGTCTTAGACTTTCAGCTTGAATAGCAGAGATCTCTAAGTCTTCTCTACACAGTCGACTTTACAAAATCATGCATCACTGTCACTTACACAACCACAATTAATTCTTACTTTCATCTGACAGTTTAAAAAATCAGCTGCCAATTAAAACTTTCTTCTCATTTAGATTCCTTATTCTTCCAGCAAACACAGTGATCCCACATCTCTTCATGAACTTCAAGCTAAGTTGTGGACAGTTGTCTCAGATCGCTGCTCTGCCTTTCCCAGACCTGTTAATACACACCGTGTATAACTGTACGTCACACCTTAAGCCCTGTCATCACAGTTCCTTTAATTAGGCCTGGAGAAGTGAACGTGTCATTGTGTGTGCACAGATGTGTGTGTGCGCTCTTGGAGTGATATCTAATCAAAGACTTGTCATAATCAAGTCTATAGCTGAGAGAGGAGATGTAGGAAACTATATGTGCATCAGATGAATACATCTGATTAAGGAAAGCCACATCTTGATTGTTATAATGACTTCAGCTTTGTTTATTCACTCCTTTATACATTATAAAAAATATGCTTTGCTTGGTTTAATATAGAGCATAAGACTAAATAAAAAAATTAAAGTTTTACACGAGTGCTACTGGCTTCTTCCTAAAACTTCTGATTTAATGGATCTTCATGGTTAGATTTAAAATGATCTTGTTGCACATGTGGTATTGTGTGTTCAAATTTCCTGAATTCATTCCTTATTTGATAGTAGATTGAACTAAAACTCCATAGAGCCTTTTGGTCATTTTTAAAGATATGATCAATTTTCTTAAGCATCTTAACCCCACGTTTGAAGACCTTCAGAGAACTAATGGTTTCTAAACGTATCCTGTTAAAAATACATCTGCCTGGATACTGTCTTCTCTGCCGTTTTGGAGCCTGACAAGGTTAAAGTCAGCTATTAGCTGGCAGAACTAGCTTCCATGAAAGCATAGCGAGCCTACAGTGTTTATCAACGGATGCATAGATTCTTGCTCCTTGTTGTAAACATTTGTTTTGAGACAAACGTCCATTAACTACCATGAAAGATTGATTTGTCCTTTACAAAGCAATCGAACACAGCTGGCTAGTAACTTGCAGCAACAGGTGTAAAAAGTGTTTCGCCCACCAGAAGTGTAAAGCAGAAAGTTTTTGTCTCTTTAAAGCTGTGGATTTGTTGTATAACTTGAAATTAAAAACTGGCCAGTATCTGGCAGTCAGGAGTTTATTTAACACAGCATCTTTTTTCACTTCCTACAGCAATCAGCTGTGCTGCAGGACAGGAGAGTTAGTTTATAATACTCTTATTATTTCGCTATCTTTTTCTCTCAAGCTTTTGCTCCTCATTCATTCCTTCTTTATCTCATTTACAACAAAGGGACTTTTTTAAAACAAATAAACAAGAAGAGACATTTCGACAGCTGAGTAATGAATTACAGGTGTTGTTGACAGGTGTACTGACAAACTCAAATCACCGATGGCGATGAAAGAGATTAACACGTCGTACTGAACCAAAACCTTTCCCTCAAGGCCTTAGCAAAAGTAATATTGACAAATTGGTGGTGAAAACTGCTTATTTGATTTACTTGTTAATGGTAAGTAAATGAATTCTGAAACATCAGTTTCACAACTGCTGTTTTCTGGTGATGATTATTTTAGTCATTCTCATTGAATTACAGTTTTGATGGTGTCAGTCTCTGGTAAGAAGTGGACTCAGTTTTCAGAGCTTCTGTTGTAGTATTCATAAAATCCAAACTTCTCTCTCTTTCTCCAACCTCCTTTCATGTTTCTCCTTTCATCTTGCCATCTCTTCCTCCTTCAACTTCCTGTGTTAGTTTAGTCCTGCTCCATCCAGTCGCACAAAAACCCACACTCACATACACTCATGTCTTCGCGCTCTGCTCCAAATTATGGATTGAGCCGATCCACTAACAGGAAGAGGAGAGGGAGCCAAAGTGTCACATATCAGACAGGACAGCTTGAGAGAAGTGGAGGGGACAAAAGCAGAGGGAAGAGGAGAGAGGAGGGGACTTCTTATTGAAATGGAAATAGAACAGGCCAATTAAAACATTTTACTGTGAGCTTGTTTGCGTCTCCAGCTCAGCACTCAAAGATTATATATACAGCACATTAAGGGGTAATGAGAATGAATAAATTGAACTCCTCAATTATCGTGCCACCACTGGGTCTCAGCAGTGACAATGTTCTTCTTAATTGTAAAATAAATAAATATAATTCTCTTGCATGAAGTAAGCGCATCCGTCTTTAAATCCCAAATCACTGAGAGTGAAAGAGAGGGAATGGTTACAACAGCGACTTTGTATAATGCATTAACAGTACTTAAGTGCGCCACACTCTCTGAAGCATTGTGGTGTTCACATAGTAAGGGTCTTTGGTTTCTCCAAAACATAAATCTTTCTAAAGGCAAAGATCCTAAGCCAGATTTAAAGGCTTCAACTAGTTAATACTTGTTTGTAATTCATTGTCTTGTATCTAAAAGGACACGAGGCTAGTGTCTAAACTAAATCAAGAGTAATGACTCCAAATGCATCACCGCTATACTACAAAACTGTTACGGAACTGAAGAAAAATAAGAAAAACCCTTCACACAGAAACTGTGTTTTTGTTTTGTTAATTTTATTTTAAGAACAACAGATGCTATTGCATACTTGATCATTCTAGGTATTTTAATACCCTCTCTGATATTCTTGTCATAGATCAAGTTGCCAAAAATCAGCCGTCTGTTGCCCATGTCCTAATTCAGAGAAAGATCCTGAAGAATCTGGTTGTTCTAAACAGCCATGTTCCAACAATGTCTGCAGGTATAAAATGTTGACATATTTGATTCATATGGTTATTGGAAGATAGCCTTGCCTTTCAATAGATGGCAAATCTAATTGGTTTGGAGTTCTAACATCATTTAGATGGATCTGATTTCATTTCACTGTTTACGTTTCATCTACTTAAGTAAATGGGATATATTAATACTAACTATAATAAAGTTGCTTTTTACTGCAGTGGTTCACAGTGGGTTTTTTTTCTCCACCATGATCCATCAACAATCATAGCCTGCATTCTTATTGGAGTCCCTGACTTAAAAACTTCCCACTTTCCTCTTATAAGATCATCGACTTTGGTTTATTACATGGCGTAGGTTGCATTTACATTTGGGGCACACATGCAGTCAAAACTAAAAATCTATCCAACACTTTAACTGGTTGATCTAATTTGCATAAGGATATAATTTGTTACCCTATTGAGCAATTTCAAAACATATTTTACACAAATAACATTATTAACATCACACAACCAAAAAATAAAGTAAAGTTCATTCGATAGCATCAGGGGATCTTTGGCCCCGGGCATTTAATTATATTTTACTTACACTCAACTTAATGTTTACTTAATGATTAAATTTGCTCTGCCAGTAAGTGGTAATAGTGTTATAGTTAATTGCTAAAGGAGAACTATTATGTATTTTCAAGGCACATAGTGCCATTTCATAACACAGTCAAGTAGCTATTTTACATTCAGTTGTTATGAAAATTGCTGCATATATCAAAAACAACTTAACCTTTTTATGCATAGAGGTCTCTGAAGTGGGCAGGTATCGAAATGCCATTTTCTTGTGTTTCTTGTACATTTGCATGTGGTAAAAACACACAGACCACTGAAGTGGACACCAATGCATCATACGATACACTATCAACCTCTGGGTGTCCACTGCAAGTGCAACAATTTTTTTGTAAAATGCAATATGGCAAACAGACACAGAAGCAATTCGGCAATATATTGTCTCTTCTTCTATTGTAGAGGAATCTTGTTGGTAAAAAAATATGTACTGTCATGACATCAAGTGACCCCTAAAGACCAATACCACTATAAGAACTTTGTATTTGGAGAAAGTTACAACTGATCACCGAGAAAAAAAAAATCCTAGAATTTTTATTTTATTATTATTTTTCTTGTTTATAAAAAAAAAATTTTCCCACCTTTTTTTATACCTTAAGAAAATCAAAAACACTTCGGGAAAAAATCTTGACATAAAGGATAATAATTCATGCATGTAAGAAATTTGATTCAACATTAAAGCCATATCTGACGCCTTGAAATTGGGCTCTGTCTCTTTAAGAACTTCTCTGATGTCCAGCACTCTTATTAGCACGTCATAACAACAATGCTTCTCCATACCGTCCATCGATTCCATTTGCAGCCATTATTAGGAGCGCTGTCGTTTATATGATAAGCTCAGCAGACATGCAGTTCTTCCATCTTTGGATAAAAAGGTGGTGCATGTAGGGACCCCCGAATGACTACTACAAGTGATTAAAAGGATTTCTCAGAGATGCATGAATGAGACAAAGCGGCACAATGGTTATGTGTTTGATGAAGGAAGGACATTATAACATGACATGAAGCTCAAAAAGTCAATTTTGAAAATTACTCCTGCTTTAACATTAAATGCGTGGCAGAAAAATCTGTATAAGAGCATAACAGGTCGGATGCATTGAGACATTACATCGAAGGAACATGGGCTTCAGGAGCATTATTATTTCTCTCTCTCCTTCAATATTGTTTAGCAATAATGTGTTTAACAATGCAGATCAGAGTGTGAAAACCTAAGAGAACTCCTCCAGTTGTCTAACTATCCTGTTAGGGTTGTGCATTTTAATGATTTCTTCAACATTTGCCAAGAAAAAGACCTCCCCTAAATTCCCTGCCACTTTCCTATTCTTAAGGGAAAAGAAAACACCCGTGTTGGCCTTCTCAACCCTGTCTGTAGTTTAGACATCAAAGATCAAGAAGTCTCCAGGGATCTAATTTACAGTAGTAGAAGGTTTAGTGTTCCCGCACTGTCACTGTTAGGAGAGGAAAGAAAATGTGAAAGGTTTGTAAGTAAAATGCTTTGCACACAGAGCATACCTCTTTCTTTTTGCTCCATTCTTTCCACGTGTGTATCTCTGTTTGTGTGTGGTGATCTGTTCATTTAAAGTCAAGAGTTTTGTCATGACATCAGACACAAGCGGCAGGATATTTTTATATGGAGCAAGTATTCAAATAAGTTGATGCTCAGCAGATTCTACAACCAGTTACTTCATTAAATCTGATAAGGTCAAGCCTCCAGCAACAGTTGGAGATTTTACAGTGCAACCCTGTTCTTTGACCAGAAGAAAAAAAAGTTGTTCTATTGCTATTTGACCAGACAGAATATTATGCTCCAGGGCAGCAAGTTGCAGATTCTTCATCTATTGCATAAATTCTCAATAAATACATGACAAAACGCAAAAAAGCTACATTTTTCACAAGGCACCGTATATACTTTACTCCTCACCAATGAAATAAATTTTCTTCCCATCACAGCTTATCCTGGTCTACTTGAAATGAATGCACTCCAAGTCAAAGGTGGGACTATGATTTGTTGAGTGTTATGTTGGGAGCATAACAGAGAGCATGCCCAGTTGGTTTAGGTCTTGTTCTTAATGAGGTGTACTTTGAAGACAATAAGCAGCGCTTTAATATATGGAAGATAAAGCTTGTTAGCATCCCGAGCAGTGCTAATTTAGACTGACACATCAGTTGTGGCATATAAGAAAAGATAGAAAAATATGGTAAGAATTTATATAGTGCCATCTAAACTAAAAATATATATATATAAAAAAAATCCTTTGAACATATATAATGCTGCCACAATTTTCTGGTTGTGCTGTTTGAGACCTCTGCTCTCTGTCTCCTTCTCTGACAGCCTCTTAGATGAATGCTCTCTGCTTTCTCGAGCTGACTTTGTTGTTTTCCCAGGCAGCCATGTGCAACTAGGCTAATGAGTACATTTAGCTGGAAAATGCTGAGGTAACACTTTCATCACAATCTGGATGTGTGGATGTGTGTGCAAGCAGTCGAGGGTTCTATATGCACTTGTGTGCATATATTTGTGTGTATTATGTGTCTGTTGGGGTCAAAGTGTGAGATAGAAGTTTTAACTTAGAAAAAAATCTGTTTTTTAGTTTTAAAAAAAATATATATTACAAATCCATCCTTCTTCTTGCATCACACCTTTTGATTTACAGCAACCTTTTTGGTTCGCACTTCCTCTCTCCCTCTAAAGATTCTCTAGAAAGTTGGGTTTGATGCACTGGCATTGCACATTTTCACCTGTGGCTTGAACTCAATATCACACCTCTGTATGCTTCATTTTGCCATACTTGACGTAATAGATGTTGCCTCCAATTCAAACTGAACTTGCTCCACTGAAATATCAATTGAAAAAGCAATCTGAGAGCCGAATTCTCATGTTATGCCCTTGGACGTGTCTGTCCATTTCCAGTGTTGTCAAACATGGCCAGTTAATCTTTTATTAAGATTTTATTTTTAGTTTTTTTTTAAGGTGTCATGTAAAAGTAAAGTACCGGTTCATGATTTAGCAGAACACTATCAATCCCAGCTTAAAGAAAAACTTATCTCTTGAGAGCTGTGAACATGACAGGACAGTTTCAAATCGTCAACCTGATGCATTAAAGGATTCATATGAATTATGTCTAAGGACAAAAGCCAAGAGTTTTAGTTTGATTCTCAGTTCTGCACTTAAGCAGAAGCAAACTTCTTTCTTGCTGCACTTTTTGTTGATTTCAGTTCAGCAAAAAGCGAATCCAGCTCCACACTCTTCCTTGTCTTTGTGAGAAGACACTGTGCATTTGTCTTCTCTTTTCATGCCTCTCTGAGCATCTGTTCTGTACAGCGCTAATGTGCTAATGGTTCCACTCTTTCACAGAAACATTACTCACATAAATGTTTGAAGCATCACTAAATACAAACTTCAGGAGAAGCTTTTTGTTTCTAATTCCCTGCACTGTATAATTACTCTACATTTAAAGCAGAAAATGCGTTAATATAGTTTTAATTAGACAAGACGCTGACGTAAAAACAAGCTGCACATAAACCACTGAGTTCATCTCAGGACAGCAGAATAAATAATTAACAGTTGTTTCGCAATGGTCTTAGTTTTGATAAACATTACCAAAATATAATAAACTCAATCTTGTGGAGGTAATTTTGTAAAAATACAAGATGTACTCATTTTATAAATGTAGTGCACTGTAAAAAGAAAAGTCTCTAATAAATGGTAAAATACTGTAAGATATTCCAGAATTTTACCTTGTAAATAAAGATCCATATTTCATGTTTGCCAGAAATATGGTAAGAATATCATAAATTTTGCAATAAATCTGAGACTCTTTTTAACAGTGTGGTGGTATTAGAACAAGGTAGAATATTACCCTTTATTGTCCTACAATGAGGAAAATGTTGTGCAACTGCAGCAAAGTAACAAACAATCAAAACAAATAAATTTGCACCAAGATAGAAACATGCCATATATAAAAACAGGCCAAAGAACAACATAGTGTGCATACAGTAAGAACAAAAATTCAACATAAATACTGTGAGATCATTTAAAAATGACTAAAGTTACAGTTACTTGTTGTTTTAACAATGCATGTATCTGCTCACTTGCATGTACATCCAGTCACCAACAACAAGGGTCACTGCACTCGCTAGAAGCAAAGTAAACTAATTACAAGGGAATTTATGCTCAGCAAACCATGAAAATGCCATGTCATATCATGCAAACAGAACAAACAGATGCTGTTTTAGCACATATGAATTACTTCTTTCGAACGTTTTTTTGAGTCGCTCCAATTTTCCAGGATAAACATGGTGACAGAAAACACATTTCAACAAACCCATAGCAGGGAATCTCTGTTACACTGGTTAAAAGGAGTTCGGCAACGCTGTGTGAGCGTTTCCAAACTGCATGAAGCTAAAATGCTGACAGTAAAGCAAAATTCAAAAAACACAAACATGCAGATCTGTATCCACTCACACACAGACTGTAAGTAAATACTAACTGTGTTATGACTATGATTCAAAAGCTGCTGTTACAAAACAGCTGGGCATATTTTACTGGCAAAAACTAATGGGGAACCAATTGAAAACTATTCATTTAGGTTCAAATCAAATTTTGATACTTTACAAAAAAAAAAACATGGTTTTGTTTTGTATTTTTTGCAATACAAAACAAACAAACAAACAAACAAAGGAATAAATAATGGAGGTCCATTTATTGCTTATTGTTCAGTTCCTGAGTAATTATCTTTTACTTTTGACATTTACCTGGGAGTGAAATTCCTGTTCCTCTACATTGGAAGGACCCAGCTCCGTTGGCTCAGGCGTCTTGTTAGGATGCCCGCAGGACAAATCCCTGGTCAGGTGTTCAGGACACTTCCCAGCGTGGGAGGAGAGCCTGAGGAAGGCCCAGGACAGACCGGAGAGTCTGCTGGCCTGACAACACCTTGGGATTCTCCTGGAGGTTCTGGCCCAAGTGGCTGAGGAGAGGGAAGCCTTGGCTTCTCTCTTTGTGCTGCCCAGTCCTGGATGAAGCAGAAAATAATTAAGGAAAATATTTTGCAACAACAATTACAACAGAAGAAAACATAAATATTAGCAATATTAAAATAATAGAATGAAAATAATAATAATAATAATACTAATGACTTAAGCTGGCAAAATCAGTCCTCTATATCCGGGAGCATTGTTCAGATTGGATACCTAAAACTTGCAAAAATAATAAAATTTGAAGTTGTTGTGATTTGCAGAGATATAAAGACAAAACATATTTTGTCTTTCTACATTTCTAAACATCTTTCTTGATTTTCTACAAGTTATGAATGGTATCTGTTACCTCTCTGGACAGCTAAAGAAATAAGTGGGAAAAGCCCAGACCTCATGGCCATCACTCATTAGCCTCATTATGTAACAGCCATGTTCTCTTTATTTTTGAAGAGAAAAACAGTGGAATAGTCATGTTCAACTGCTGCATACATGATATTTAGGCATTATTAGTGTTTATTCTGTTACCACAGAGCATCCTAACATTTTCAGGAGTTCAAACTTCAACTGTGATTAGTTTTGAAGTGAATTTAAGGGCTTATTAGGGACTTAGAAAAAAAAGACTGTGAGAGGTGCAGATAATTTACCATCCTCATCTGACATTGGTTCAGTGTCTACAGTTTTCTCAGACGCTGCATCTAATGTACCTCTGAATTGAGAAGCTTGAACTCAGAATCGCCGAGCTGCCTCCAGGTTTGCTTTGTTCTCATCCATTTTTATGCATTCCACTTTTTGTCTTGTTGGCTTTGAAATTGTTTCACATTTCCTTCATTGTCTGTCTTTTTCGATTTTCTGCTCTTTTTCTCCTTTCCACCTCCTCATTTACCACTCTCCAGGAGGGGGTAGTGAACCTATAATAACAAGACCATTAATCATTCAGGTTCACTTTTTTTAACCAACCGACCTTGTTGAGTCGCACTGAATTCATATCATCTGACTGTTTGGACTTTGGGGAATGTTGAACATTTATTTACAATCATTTCAAGGATTGCTCTTTCAAAAATGTTATTGATTCTCTTATACTCTTACAGTATCACCTGATTTATTTAGGCTGCTCTTGCTGTCCGTTCCACCCTAAAACCTAAATTATGTACTCATGTTAGGACTGAAGCAGCATCTATTGCAGCATTTTCCCTGATAAAGTCAACCTTGATTTGTACTGATAGCTTATAATATGTATTATCATCTGTTATCTCACTTCATAAAGGGCATTTAGTGCGTTGTGTAGAATTTAACTAGACTCCATACTTTGGAAAATTGAATATTTTTGGCCTTACAAAGACCCAGAGCATAAACTCAGTGAAATAAATAACCTTTTTCTGAAATTGACCTTGTGTTTTTTTTTGAAGACTCGCACGTTTATATGCTAACATTTCTGGAGATATCTCCTTCCATATTTTGGCTCTCTTTCCTTTATTATTGTATTTCTCTCCCTCCCTCAATAAAATGTCCTGGAAGCTACGAGGATGGATTCAAGTCATGCACCATAAAACTGAAACCCGACCTTTACAGACATTTGTAAACCAATAGAAAATAAAATCTGAGAAACTGATCATTTTAAACGGTCTCTTCATTTTTTCCACAGCTGTATGTACATATATATATAGTACATACAGTATATTTAATGTTTGTGTCAGGGATAAGATGCACTATTGGCTTTTGTTCAACTGAACTTTTGAGATCCTTTTAATTCTTTGTTTTTGTTTATTGTCAACTGGGAAGTGATGCAATTACGGCATGTGATGCAATTGATGAGACTTCAGAGACATTGCACAGAGGTGTACTCACTTCATTTGTATACTGGAATACTGTAAGTGGAGCTTAGCATTATTTTCTTGGTATTTAAATCCAAAGTTATTCAGATTAAGGAAAAAATAAGTATCTCAGACCCTGGTACTATACAGCACCTTCATAGGTTGGAAATCCTTTTCAAGTATTTTCCTAATACAGCTACAAACTTTGCAGTAATTTATTGGGATTTTTTTATTGTAGAAAATATTTTCTTTTTAAACTTTATATCATAACATTATTCCCTGATCCAAAACATACGTGGAGTTTTACTTTGATTCTTTCATGCATGTTTTGGAAATCCTTAAATCTCCCATAATCAGCCATTCGGGGAAGCCTAATCACTGGCTCATGCAAAGCACCGGCTATTTCCACTAAGCTCCTCTGGAGCCGAAGTCCACAGACAAGCTTCCAACCATTCGCCTTTTTACTCCTGAAGACTAGTGGCAGCAGCAACTGATCAGTCTGCTGAGCTTATCATTCGAACTTCTTCCCAGTAAAACGCTCCTAAAACTCATTGCATACAACATAATAGAACAGTATCATTATGATGACGTGAAGGCAGTGGCCTATCAGAAAGAGCAGGAGCTTCTTAAAGAAACAGAGGTCTAATTTTAGAGCATTAAATCATGAAATCGAATCTCTTTCAAGTTATGTTTGACATATACGTATTTTTTATGACAACTAAAGCTTATACAGTTACTTGATTGTGCTATAAAATGGCACAATGTGCCTGTAAAATAAATGCCTTAATCAAACATACTAAAATCGACGAGAAATTAACAGAAGAAGTGAGCGGTTGAACTGTGTTGTGTGTTGAGATACTGTGTGTTTGGTTCGAGGTGAAAAACAAAAGTTTCAAAACTTTTCTGCTGCCTTTAACTACGCATCGAGTCACAGATTGTTTCAGAAGGCTTTTTTTCTGGTCGGTGCCCACATGAGTGCAGTTTTAATGAGCTTGGTTCCCAGACGGAAATGTTTCAAAGACCCCTGATGTGGGGGATTAATAACCGTAGAGAGGCAACAGCAATAATAAGGATGAAATAGTTCTACAAAGTGACTCCGTGTGTGTTAGTGTGTGTGCGTGTTCTGCTGGGTGTTTTCTCACTAGGAGGATCCATCGTGTTTTGTGCATGCATTTGTGCCCTGGTGTGTGTCCCTGTAAATCTGCCTTCTATGCAACAGGCCTAATTTTGTTGTTGCTGTGAAAAGGGCAATGTCACGCGTGTCTGTTTACAGGCACATACACACACTCCCACGCAGCACAGTAATGTTACACATGAAGGGTGTCAGTAATAGGATTGTGGTCAGGCCAGTGTGACCATGTTGTACTGAGCTAAGGTCATGGATACCGAATCAGGAGACAGAGCGAGTGGGATGGAGGGTGCACAACTGAATGGGCTGGAGAGAAAACAAAGAAGTCAAGCAGAAAAAGATGGACATGAAAAGAAATGACAGTTTGTTAGGAGACTGTTTGTTTTTATAGGGAAGTCTGCACTATGTGGAAATCGTAAAGTATAACTGGTTACTTGGTTAATCTCTTTAAGCCTGTTTTCTTGATGTTTTCAGCCTGCAGTTATACATTACTGAAAAGAATAAAAAAAAATGTGTTTGTTTGTTTGCATTCACAACAAGAAGCTGGTGAATCCGCTATACTGATTTCAAATATTAACATGACTATAAATACATTTCTTAGATACTAACTTTCCCAAAGTTATGAGGCTCTTTTTCCTGGCACACAGGGCAGAAACAAGTTTCTATGAACCGATTTCTTCTCTACTGCAATCATGGAAAAAGTGACACAAATTCTTCTGAGCATTTATTTGGTGATGTTTGTAATGTTTTCACAATGCACCAGTTGTGATGGGAAATTAACTTTTGGCAAAATTACACAGGATGTAAAACAGCTCATCACTGTCAACTGGAGAATGACTTCCTTTAAGTCACATTGAAACGTTTTTCCATCCATTAAAATTAATACATAGAAATGGAGACCAACCTTTCACTTATCCATCGATGTGAACAGGTGGGTCTCTCAGGGAAATGATGTTCATGGTTTTAATTGTTTCATCATCATTTCGTCATACAGGGCTTCTTGCATGGGATTTCTGACTATTAGGCTGAAAATGACAGCATATTTGAGTGCTGGTTAGGTTTTGGCGGGGATGTGTGTGTGTGTGTGTGTGTGTGCGCTGGGAAAGGGGATTGGGGCTTTAATCAGGTTATTTATTTACATTTTTGCTTTTTTCAATTGGGAAATTATTACCATATTTAAATATTAAACTAGCCACTGTTTCACTGATAGTTTCAGAAATGTCTCTCATGTACATAATGATGAAGTCCTCTAACACCACCTTGATTGTTGGCTCGTTGTCTGCAGTTTAAGACTCTTAAAACTGCTGAGCAGGCAGCACAACTCGGCTCTGATCAATGAAGAATAAATCGAGTGTGTCGTGAGTCTAAATAGTGACAATATGCAATCGTATTGTCTTCTGATGGACTCATTGTATTTAGCTGAATATTCAAATTTGAAGTAAACTGTTAAATTTGGGTTTTCTTGGCACAATTATTGCATTGGAGCAAAAAGGTCCTACACTTCAAAATTATCCTCCCCCAGTCCAAAAATTGACTATTAGGTTTTCTGATTACTCTAAATTGCCCTCAAATATGAGAAGTGTCCCTGTGTGTCTTTACGTTGCCCCGTGGTGGACTGGGAAGCTGTCCATGTCTGCCTTTTGTCCAATGAACTCTGAGCAGCAGCCCCAAGGACAAGCAGGTGTAAACCATGGATGGATGGGTAATTACTAAAGTAGTTGTAAAAGTGTCCTAGTAATTTGCACATGATGATACATCTAAACCAAGCTTGCAGGTGCAAACCGCAAAGGTCAGCAGCACTGGCACAAACCATTACTTGAATATCAAGGTGAAATTAAAAGTTCAAAACTGCCAGCTTCTCTGAAACAAGTATTTTTTGCTTTTGTGTGCTTTAAATATTAAGATGGAAATATGTGGTGGGATGTCATACCTGTTTTACATCAGGAGGCGTAACATAAAGTTTCAGATCTAAACTGATACATATGTTCAGCTTTTGGATCATGTCAGTGCACTCATCACTTCTGTCCATCTAGTTGCCTCTCTAAAGGTTTTTTTGAAGAATGAACATTGCTGACTCTAATTACCTCAGGATTATGTTCAGAAAGTCTGTGCACTTTCTGTATAAAGGTTTAAAAACAAAGTGATTATGCTTATGCTGTGCATCAGCTGATTAAAAGCTGCAGCACTTCTTTGCATTTTGTTCCATGTTGGTGTAAATGAGCAAAAATAATGAATTTTTAATTGGATGAGCACCAGGTGAGCAATCACCAAATGCATCTGATAGAGCCAATATCTTTACCTCACATCATTCATGGTTTGTCGATCTCATCAGGAGCCAGGAATACCATGTAAGGACAGTCACATCTCCTGCAGTAGAGGAACAGCAATAGGGAAACGCGTATAGCTCTCATGTTAGAGGTCTTAGAAGGTCTACGCAGTCCAGATGCACATATTGCTTCTCCTTTCATTCCTCACTTTCCCTTCTTCTCCCTCTTTATTTCCTGTTCTGTCC
Organism: Poeciliopsis turrubarensis; assembly: GCA_010277015.1. Lineage (NCBI taxonomy): Eukaryota > Metazoa > Chordata > Actinopteri > Cyprinodontiformes > Poeciliidae > Poeciliopsis > Poeciliopsis turrubarensis. Next base: position 2,087,977 of record VMRN01000059.1, read on the forward strand.
TGCACTGTTCTGCTCACTTCTCACACCTTCTCTGACAGAGCTATTTTCTGCCTGTCAGGCAGTTTGCAGACAAGCTCTGTTTTCCACACCGATGAGAGTCTTCATGTTGTGTGTGTGTGTGTGTTTGCGTGCACGCGCGTCCTACAAGTTGCTGTTTGATTAGTGTTCACAATCATATCTGATGGCGCATGAATGTGCATGTGTGAGACAGGAAGGCAGCATCTTTTTGACCATTGGCTTCCTATGTTTGCAAGCAGTACTTGCCCGTGTGTGTCTATGTGTGCGAATGCGTGTGATCCCCCCGTTGTGACAGTGTTGAAATCCAAGCTGACATCCCCTTCTCCCTGCAACAGCATATGCCCCTCAGCAAGACCACTGGGAGGCTACAGAGAGAGAGAACATAGAGGAGGGAGATGGAGAAGGAGTGAGAGTTAAGAGAGGGAGGGCTAAAATAGAGAGACCATGGAAAACGATGGCTAATGAGTGATTAGAGGGAGGAGAGGATGGAAAGCAAGAAATGAAGGAGGGAAAGTGAGGGGAGAAGTAGCCAAAGAGGAAGTGAGAGGAATGGGATGAGAGTCACAGACTTGAGAGGAAGACAGAGGGAGGGAAAGCACCCCCACTGCGTTCCTTTTCAGTCCTGCTACCGTTGGCATGTGGTAAATGTAAAGCTGCTGGCTGACTCACCACGCCACCAGCTCTTATTCAGCACTCTCCACTGCTCTTGTCTGACAGAAAGACAGAGCGAGAGAGGAAAAGTAGCAGCTTAGAATCAACACAGTTTAGTTCAGCAATAAGAGGGATGAAAACAGAAGCAGCAAATTACAAAACTGCCTCCTTTTCTGTCACATGAACAAAGTAACAAGAGGTATTTGGGGAAAAAGCAGCGTTGAAATGCTGGCAGTTTGTCACTTTTTTTCTTTTAATATGATAAGAAAAATCCCAAAAAATATGAAAGGAATCATCCAGATATTTTTGAAGTACTGTTTGCACAATTAACACCACCAAAGTCAGCTGGTCTGGTTGTTTGGTCCAAACCAATAGCAGATTTTGTTGTTTGTTTGGAGTGGTTTACTTTCACATTGTGCTTTTTGCAAGCTGACTATGATTTGTAAACAATACCATGATTGTTGCTTTCAGAGGACAGACATGATGGGGGCGGCGCACAGACTCAGGAAGAAAACAAACATTTCTACTGCACATAATACCAGCTGCAATGTAAAGAGCAGCTCATTCAATGCAGGTTTTGCGACGTGATGCTTCTAATTTTGGAACAACGTCAGCAAACGTGTGCTGCAGGCTCAATGAGATGTGATGCTGTTGACCCACAACATGCTGCCAGGAGCACTGCTAAGCAGAAAACAGCAGCTCAGGTACGGCTCCGGTTTAATCAGTACATGCAGTAGTCGCATTAGCAACACTGAAGGACTCGTTTTAACCATAATGCCCATCGACTTTTTCAACTGCGAAGTTGAAAAAGTCGCGTTTTTCCTGCACTTGATTTGAATCGAGGCCTGTCTGAAGCGAACTGCACCAGAGCTCGTTTTTGGTGTGCTATTTACTATGCTAATTAGCATTAACCCCATTAGCATGTGTAGATTTTTAGGGTGAGAGTGAAGCATTTTTAACTCTTTGTAACACATCATTGTGACACATTTGAGGAAATGTTCTAATCCTGATGCTTCTCGTCAACAACTTGAGTTAGAAACTGGAGCTCCTTCACAAACACCAAACACAAATGTATTCAGAATTACAAAATAATACAGCATTATTATACAATGTCATATGATCTCAACTAAAATGAACTCAATTGCTCACAGGCAATTATGAACACCTGGCTTCAGCTGATTTAATGGTAAATATTACCATGACACTGTTTTCATGTCAAGATGAGATTAAACAAAAAAACTGCTTTCTCTTTGGTGCAAATGAAAATATTCCTGTTTTTAAAATGTCAAGAAATGTTTGATTAATTGCAGGTTAACATTGTGTTGTGATATGGGTGAAGCAAGTGAACTGTACAGAGATGCAAATAATGCTCTTTTATTCTGAGATGAAAGATCGGAGAACATCATTGTTAAATGTGCAACTTTGTATAAATGTTCACTTTTATACCAAGTTACATCTCTGTTTTTCACTCATTGTAGATGGACAGTTTAACTAATTTGTAAAGTTGAAATATCCCTTGATATCTGTGCAGGCATCTGTTTTCCGCTTGCTCCTCTCTTTTGCCTGTTTCTTCTCATCCGTCTGCCACTTTTTAGTAATTTCAGCATGTTGTAACACTTCAGCGCAGTACCTGCTGATCGGGAGCTTTGATGACCGCACTGGACGTGAAATGATTTCCTTTGCAGTTTTTTTTTTTCCCCGACATCAGAAAAATTGCATGATGGTGGCGTAAGCTGTTTTCCGGCACGGAAATCAACGCACTGTGCACACGACATAATTGATTAACTTGCACAGCTGCAGGAAACAATAATGGTGTATAAATGCAATAAATGTTGAGTTTGTTACTTTTGTTGTTAAGGAAATTGGGTTGCTTTTTCATCCATATTATAAAAGACCATTTGTTTATTTCTTTCAAGACAGTTTTTTCCTTGACTTCTTTTGCCTTTTTTAAAGCAACTTAGAAAACATGGAATTAAATGTGAAAAATTACATTTCTTTGGTAGCATATAACTCCAGTTCAATCCAATGTTGAATTTCAGTATTGATCACTCAAATTGTCTCAATGTTTGAACTTTTTTTTTTTTTTTTTAATTTTACCTGGTCATGCCTTTTTCGGAATGGAGAAATTATCTCTCGTTTAGTAAGTTTATTAAACAAAGCATGTCAGGTAAGCATGAGAAAGTACTAAAGCTGATTTCTGAAGAAAACAGAAGAAATTGCATGTAGTTTGTAATGTACAAGAGATTGTTTTTGTCCAACAAAACCAAAATAAAAACCAAAAAAAAAAAAAAATAAATAGAATTAATTTATTTCTGCATTAAAACTCTTAAAGGCTCAAACTCCTAAGCAAAAATGGTAAAAAGGCCCAGAAAGAGTTATAAGAAAAAAAACATCTTTAACATGAGCATTTTCCCAAGATTTGGTATTTTCTTTGGATTATTTTTGTGGTTTATGAGTTCTTGTCATTTTTTAAAAACTTTTCAACACAACATCAACGTTTATTAGCAGAAATGTCAAAGTTAGCAGGCTGAGGCACGGCTTTTAGCCCAACATTATAACATGAGCTAATAACGTTTCCCCAGACCGATATCGGTTACCTGCATGTTTACTCTTTCAATTTCCAGAGTCCAAATGAATCCACTTGCATAGTCATTTATTTGAGCAAATATTTTCTTTCCTTTTTGAGATTTCTTATTGATGTGGAAGGAAGATGACAATCTAAATTTGTTGTACACAACTACAATAAGGTTCGCTCATTCAAATCTTGCCACCATTTATAATAATGTCAAAACTATTCATTTTCTTTTGTTGCTTCTTGTGCACAAAGCAATGTTGAGAGACTTGACAAAAGGCCTTTTGGAGCGATTTGGTCACATTGCTTAAATTTCACTTAATGAAAGAACTGGCTTGTTGTTTGTTCTCTGCTTTGCTTTATGTCATTTAAAACATCCCTACTCTGTGTGTTTAATATTCCCTTTTCTTCACCTCCTAATGACTTTTATATGTGTATTGTAGTGTATATGGTAATGCAGAAACAGCTGGGAACATCACTAAATCTATCGTTAATCATATTTTGTGGATCAATTTGCCTCTTGGAGTGCTGGAAGGTAGCTAGTCTCTTCATCTGTGAAGTTATCTTTGATGTTTTCTTTTTTTTTTCACTCCAGTAAGTTTGACCTCCTCCCAAAGATATCGCCTTAAGTTAATTGGGGACTTTAAGTTGCCCTTTAATATAAGTGCATGTGTGAAAGGTCGTCGACCGTTTTTTTTTTTTTTGTTTGTTTGTTTGTTTGTTTTGTTTTGTTTTTGCTTTATTACACAGGTACAGAAAATGAATGCATGGATTCTTCCTGTAGTTGAAACCTCAGCCTCATCATGTGAAATGTCAGCTCGACATAAAATTGATAGGATTTCCCACCATGCAGCGCGTAACATAAAACAGTCGGGCCTGCTGCTACTGTTGGAGTGGACCAAGCAGTTTTTGGAAACATTTCTCCTTCCCCACTCACTGTGTGACAAAGCCGCTCATGATGTTCAAACTCCCTTCAACAAAGCTCTGTTCTCGTGTGGCTTGATCCCTCCTAACCCCGTGTCTCCCTTTCTTTCAGTTTCCTGTCTCTCTCCTCCACCCTTAAGCTTTCTGTCTCTCGTCCTCCTCTTCTTCCTCGCTGCCATTCCATCTTTTCCCTTTAAGCTGTCTGTCTCTGCTGTTCTCTCCTTTGCACTCCCCTATCTCTTTGTTCCAGGGATCAAACGAGTATCTCTGCCGTCCATGCTCCGTCACCTGGGAGAACACACACACACACACACACAAGGCTGTTCCCTTTAGTTCGTACCAATGTTAATGTTTCTACTAGAGGTTTCAGTGGAGTCTTGTCCACAGGATGTTCTAACCTTTCAACTCGCTGATTGCTCCAGATCAAAGACGATAAGAGAAGGAAAAGACCAGAAACACAAAGAGCAAATAGGAACAGTGCCAGATAGGACAGATTAAAACTGTGCAGAGACTTTTTTGGAGGGGGAATTGGAGTGCAATGACTGTGCTAAAGATCAGAGCTGCCTCAGTGTAAAAATAATCAAGCAAATGTTAAAACCCATGTGGGCTTTTGCCTGAAGAGGTAGCTCCTCTGCAAGCCTCTGATCAAAAATCTAAGGACAGAGAAGTCAAAGCAAAACAAAGCAAAGACATGTTTTATCAGGGAAAGTAAGATGGGTGTTTGATTCTTGTAATTTAACATTTTCCACCCCATCATGATATCAATCATATTTCTTTGATCTTACGATGTTGGCGAGGGCTTTTGTGATGTTTGTATAGGTTCTTTGTTTTTCTTGCTTCAAAGTTAGTTCTCTCTTAAAGACCTCTGGCTGGAGATGTTGTAATGATATGATGCTGCAGGTTATGATGCTGCAGGTTATGGTGCTGCAGGATGAACTTCATGCAGATTCTAGTCTAATTATGATTCCAACATGTACATACAGTTGGTGAAAACTACTGGTGCAATGTTTTATAAAAGCAAAATTAACCATCAATACACACTTTACTGTAAAATTTGCCATTAAGAATATGGCATCATGTTGAACACATGTTGAGTTTCTTCAATCAAATGATTGGACATGTCAACATGTTCCCCATACTAAACTTCAGGATAGGATTAAATATATATTTACTTTTTGTTTGTACTTATCACATATTATGTGATATTAAGGCAATATCACATAGTGATCCTTGGTAGTGTACCATTTATTAAAACAAATCAATAATATTTCAATAATTCAATAATTATTTGGCGTCAATAATCACTTTGCAAACAGATGCCACTTCGCAAAACACAGTATGTAGATCATCAAGAGTTTCACAGCTAATGAAGAAACTATTTTTGGACTTTTTAAACAGGCTACTTTTCTAACTTTCTGCAGCAGGTAGTTGTGCTGCAGTAGTTTTGCCAACATGTATATGAAAAGTAGAGGAGATTCAGTTTGTGTTGGGTTCCTTAAAATATATTTCTAAGATTTTTATACATTCAGATTTATGTGAAAATGTGTTGCTTTTGTTGCTGACTGTGATCATTTTCTTCTAGGTGTCCACAGCTTTTAGCACAAGCAAGACACCAGTAGCTACACTCATAAATGCAAATAGTGACTAAAAAAGTAAGAAAAATCTGAAAAAATAGACGATCACACTGTCGACAATGACAGATATTTTATAGACATTTCTGTCATTGCGTACCCTTTATTTATAGTTCCATTGCGACACAAAGTCTGACCCGTTCAAAACATTCCACAATGTAAAATGTAGTCAATTAAAAGCTAGATAAGATCTTATTTGGTGCAATAATTATTGTAAAATTCAAAACAAAGTTCCCAACAGACCAAGTTACAAACACAGCTCTTCATCTGAACTGTGTCACATATTTCCACTTGCTTTATTTGTTTAGTCACGGTCAGACTTTCTCAGCCCTATCCAGAGCTGTCCTGGTGTTATAATGTGGCTCAATATGGTCCAGTCCTGTTGAGAGCTGAACAGGTGGTACCTGACAGCAGGAATGAGTCGACTTCAAAGAGCGAGGGAACAAGAACCGCGAGAGAGTGACGGTGAGAAGTGGGAGGAAAGACAAACGTGAAGACAAGGAAAAGGATAAACAAAACAACAAAAAAAAGAGTGTTGACAATATAACAGTAGAACGGGTGCCATGTAAATTTGAAAAACAGAGATTTAAGAGTGTGTCCTGGTGAATGGGTTTGATGGCGTTAGGTGGGCAGGGTTGAATCTTTTTTTATGGGCCAGCAGCTTGAGAGATTAACTCTTGTGAATACCAATTGTTCTGCAGATGAAAGCAATCCTGCAAAAACACCCAATGATCTAAAGTTTGTTTAGTGCTGTTCTTGTCTCGGCCTTCCTTTGTCTTACTGCTTTTATATACATTTTAAGTGTGCATCTGAGTGTCTTTAATCAAAAAGTTGGCCTGTGCGTTTCTTGGACCTGTGCCTTCCCTTTCCTAAGCAATAAATGCACACCCAACTCTTTGACTTCCGACCATATCTACACCTTTTGCCTTTCCCACACACATTCACTGTGTCACCACTATAGGAGGCTCTGTGCAGATGATGCAGGTGAATATGGACATTGTTTAACGAGCCCTGGGAAAAGGAGAGAGAGGCAAACGGAGGGAGGCAGGGGACAACGTGAGGGAGAGAAGAGGAGGAGGGTAGAGGACAGCAGCAGCGGAGAAAGTAGGAGGACTAGTGGGGGATATGTAGGGTGTGGAACATTATAGAGAAGAGGGGATGCTAAAGAGAGGAAGGCTTTGCAAAGAGGAGTTGATGCAGGATGTAAATCAGCTGCATGCGGGGAAGAGGAGCAGGACAAAAAAAGAGGGGGGAGGAGAGTGGAGGACGTCCGGTCGCAGAAGGGATGAGGGGGAGGAAGTCATGAGGGAGAAGATAGAGGAGAAACATAGGAGGAATGTATGTGATGTGTAGCCTGAGGGCGTGAAGAAGGGATGGGGAAAAAAGGGCAACAGAGTGAGGTGGAAGGATAAACCTTCAAACCAAGGTGAGAAAGGAATGGGACTGAGGTGAAGGGTACTGGATCCCTCCGCTCTGTGACCCTTACCTCCTCCCTCTTCTGCTCCTCTTCCTCACGGCTCCTCTCTTCTCTCCTGCTCAGCTGTTGGGATGCTGGAAAGGAAAATCTCCAAAGTCAGCTCTTCTCCAGGCTTTTTGCTGTTCTTTTCCTTTTTTTTTTGTTTTTTTTTTTTTTTTTGCATCATGTCATGTTGTTCATGCTCACCAAATGGAAAATGTTGCAGACCTTATTCATCCTAATTAAACACATTCTGGCCTCGCTGGTTGCCCGTTTCATGCAAGCTGTCTCCTTTTAGCACTACGGCCATGATCAAAGTGTGATTTCTTTTTATATATTTTTTAGCTGCGCTGTTCATAAATACTTTGTGGAGGTTTCTGAAGCCGCTGCTATTTTCGCTCGTTTCAGCTTGATTCAGGAAAGGATTGACACCCAGATGAGTGGAAGAAAAGCTGCTTATTACAATGGACCCAGTTTTTCTGCGCATTGGAATGAAGCTTTCAAAATGAATCTTTGAACAAAAAAAAAAAAAAAAAAAATGCAGATTTGCTGCAGCATTGAAGTCAAACATCTGTGTGGGTGACCAGCCATAGGAGTATCTTTGTTCGGCTGCTAACCACCTCATTCCTGGCGGTCGTGGAGTGTGATCGACTTTCAGAGCAATTTCTAGAAAGATAGCAAAAGACAAAGCATAGCGGCTTGCTCTGTCGGCTGTAGGACACCAAGTGTAAAATTTGAGTGTGAAATATGTAGCTGAGTGTTTTAATACTTCACTTACTGTTCCACAGTTAGCTCATGTTCATTGCATTTAAAAGGGAAATGTCTAAAAAAAACTCTCATAATTTACCGTATTTACATTTCAGCAAAATCTAAATGTTAAATCAAAATTTAAATGTTCAATCTAAATACTAAATACAGATTTTGCGTTTAAATCTCTAAGTGCTAAATCTAAATCTTAGATACTTTATCTGTATTTAAATTCTATTCTATTCTAATTAATTCAGAGAGCGGGGTAAGATCTGATTATTTGACCACTCCCACTGATAGAAACCTAAAGCTTCTGAACTTTGACAAAATGTTTTCTTTTTGTCCTCGTGCTTTTTGAAATGGATATCTCTCTGCCCTTATCCTGCAATCAGGATGAAGTTAAAACTTAGGAGAAAACTTTGAGTTTAAAACCATGTTTTTGAACAAATCATCAGATTTTGAAGACAAAAAACTTTTTTTTTTTTTTTATTGTCTCACTATCAGATTCGGCTGCCGCAACAAATGTGATTAATCTGGAATGACTTTTGACTTCTGATTTGCCATCTCTAGATTATTAGTTGCCCCAACCGGGCCACCTTTGGGAAACATCCTAGAGTTGCCCCTGTTCAGTGATTTCTTATTCAGTCTATCACGCACAGAGAGTTTGCATGAAACTGACAGAGACCACTGCATGTCTGTGCTTATAAGGTCCAATTTGAGCTCCATTCACTCCGAAGTCCTTACAATGTCTCATATTCTCTTCTTTCCCTCTGAGCACCAAATCTATACGACTGTTCATTTAAGTCGTGAAAATAAACTGCCACTCGAGCCATCAGCCAGTACGCGACTGCTTTGCTGTCTGCACGTGCGGTTTTGTTTGTGATAAACTGCTGTGGCCCTGCAAGTTTCTACATCCAAACATATATATTTATATTTGTGCATTTGTGTTTGTGTATACGCGTGTGTAGATGCGTGCGCGCGTGTGCGTGTGCGTGTGTGTGTAGCTGTCAATTTATTTTGCCCAGCACCATCCAAAAAGATAGACAGCCCATTGAGGCGTATGCTGCAGAGAAAAATAACTACTCTAACTGACAAACACACTTTAGTCTGAGTGCAAACATAAAGCCAGAGAAAGAAGAGACGCGGCTTCGCATTTAAATTCAAGGTGTAGTTTGCTTCTTATATTTAGTGCACATTTTCTTTGAGAAATTGTCACTGCAGTTTGTTTTATCGCCGCTAACTGAGTATTGATCAGAGTCGAATTAAATGGGACACAGACTCTCCCTCAGGGGCAGACTGTAGTTGCATTAGCATGAATGAATCTGGACCACACTCAACTGCAGAACTCTGCACTTAGTGTCTGTAAATATTGTCCTTTCTGTTTGTTACGGCGCTGAGCGGATCAAGCTGCGCAGTAAAGATTGCATCAAGCCACAGCGTTCTGCTTTATGTGTCTCTCTGAGTGTAAAGAAGGAAGTTAAGTATTTACTTGCAAAAAAAATCCTCTTTTCTTTACTTGTTAAATATGACAGGTAGAAAATATTTAACATTTCATACATTTATGATTTACAACTGCAGAATTTAAATTGCCGTGTCTGATATGCAGCAGAGATTTATCAGAGCAGAGCATCTGTTTTCCTGTTCCATTTATTCTGTCACATCTAGTTTCTCTGTGAAGTGAAAAAAATCATTTCAGATTACATGTGAGTAAAGTTGTTGTTGACATTGTTAGACTGGAATAAATCTTGATATTTAATAGCTTCATGCAGTTTTTTATTTTTATTTTTTCCAATGCTGCAAATAATTCTTCATGGACTGTTTACTAATGACTTCACTTGAACAGGCAAAGTAAGATGTAATGAGAATATTGACATTTCAATTCACCGGTTATCTGAAAATCAAAGGCGGCGGATTGAGTGGGGTGGCCAAATATCAAGTATTGAATTTCCTTCCCAAAAATCAAAGAATATGTAACTCTCAGCAGCAAGGTTCATTAAGCAGATACAGTGAGGTAAAGATTTTCTTAAAACACAGATGTGAGCATGAAGACTGTATGAAATGCCTAATCAAAAGTCTTTAATACATGTTTAGATTTAAAGTGCAGGGTTAATTGTCTTCTGAGAGAAATTGGTAAAAGGAAATTGGTAATAGGCACAACTCTGATGCCCACATTGTGTGGCCATCAGAGGTCATATTTCAACTTTCTTTTAAGCTCCAAGTAAGAATGTATATCTTTTATGAACATAAAGTGTAAAAGCCAACACAGAGCATGGGTCAGTGAGGATTGCAGTTGATGCAAAGATTCACATTGGAATTTTAAGGAGATTCTTTAAAATGTAGGTAAAATTTAATCCTCAGAAGTCTGAACATATTTTTGAAGTGCCTTGTCAATGCTAATTCAGCACCATCAGAGATGAGTCCAAGCAGTCTGGATCTGTCTCCTGTCCAAAATGCATCGCACAAGTGAAATGAATCAGCGTAGCTTTTGTATTCGTCCACTGCAGACACATATTCTGCTTGGAACGACACAGTTTGCATGCTCAGTTCCCATTACACATGGGTCAGGATTAGATCACAGGATAATAACTGTGATTAAAAATGTCTACACTTTGTTATGGTATGTGTAATGCCTTGATGTTTGAGTTCATTATCATAATGGTTCATAGTTAAATAAATAGATAAAAAAGAGAGTAAACTGACTTGAAGTATAAATAAGACTTGAAAGGGTTTTAAACTGATAAGGTTTCATAAAGGCTTCCTTATATAAAATATATATACGAAATTACGAAAATGTTATGTCTCTTATTATTTCTATTATATAAAATATAATTGTAATCTATGATTAGAATAAAATTGTTTATATTTTTGAGGAATTTAAACTCAATTTGAAAAAAAAAAAAAAAAAAAAGCAGATCCCGTCAAAGAAGAAGGAGAAACTGGAAGCGAAGCAAAGAGATGGCTGGGCGGAGTGAAACCCGTGACTTTGTCTGGACTCTTCTTTGAACCTGACGGGATTGTGGGTCTGTGTGAGTGATGAAAGGCCCATTATATGTGCAAGCAAAAACAAAACAATGTGACACCATCGTATTTAAAGACAAAAAAATCACGAGATGATATCAGATATTGCAGTCATAATAATGGAATTTATATTATCTTGTTTTTGATACTCAGACTTAGAAGACTTAAATCATTTTATAACAGAACATGACTTTGTTCTACCATTAATTACAGAGAAACTCTGAGTGGAAAGCATTTGTATAAGCTGGTTCATTAGTCAGGGTATCTGCTCAGGTAGCCAGACTAACATTTGAACATTTGAAACTGTAGCACCAAATATTTGACCGTCTGCGAAACTAGGCCAATGATCCTGCAAGGAAATCTGTAAACATGCTTTCCCTGCTGTGTACCACTGCTGCAGATATAGCAGATATAACTGTGATTATTGTTGTGACAACCCATTGGTAACATAAGCATTAATATCATGCCACAGCCTCCAGATGCTTCGCTGCATTGCTTGAAACTGAAATTCTAGAATGACATTCTGACTAATTCAGAATGTCATTCTGTCATTCACTAAAATGAAATTTCCAGAAACTTAGTAGACCCTTCAATTTTAAATAAACAAAATAAATGGGAACGTCGATGTCACCAGCATGCACCGGCGGCAATTTGCTGGATTATGTCAGTCTCGTGCGTTCTTTCTGCATTTCTGTGTCTGTCAAATAAAAGAAAAATGAGACCCAGAACAAATATATCGGTGTTCCTATTTCAGTTTTACAGCGGACATCTCTGGCTGAACCGGGAGAGGTGAGTGTTCATAGTGTGCACTGCAGTCAGGTATCAGGGGTATAGTGCGTTTTATTGTGTATTGTGCATTTTAAGGATAGCTTTGAGAAGAAACTAATAAAGAAAGACTGTCCATCACTATGTAATACATCCCATTTCACTTTTATTTTCAGCAGTTCCTAGATTACAACTTTAGACAGAACTGAGTAACTGTGAGATATAAACCCCCAGCTTTTCTATTTTTGCTCCAGTCCTTTCTCTCCACCTGTCTACAGCAGCCACAAAAAAAAAAAAAGAAAGAAATGTGAACACGGAAAAAGATAATGAATCATTTTTATAGGAAGCTACCCCTATAGTGAACAGCACTGCAGAGAATGATGAAAACAAAAGCAATAAATCAAGGCAAATGCTTAAGTCAGAAGCAATACTCCTGCAGAAATATTCTGAAGTCATCTAAAAACGCAGCTGATTACTCACACTTTCACAGAACCCCGACAAGAACAACCACACAAAAATAAACATTTATTCAAAGAGTTTGAAACTGCCTTATCTCGCATTTCCACAAAAAAATTCATTTAATTAAGTCAGGCACATTTTTTTTCCTCTTAAAAATTTCACCTCTTTTTTGTTTTTTTTTGTTTTTTTCATTTTTTTTGTATTGTTCTCTCGCTTTAAACTTCACCAATATTTAAAATGCATTCCTGCTCCGCATGCAGAGAGCCCATGTTTTTTTTTTTTGTTTTTTTTTTCTGCAGAGCTCAGGTATGAATATTAAAATCATCAAAGGCTGGCAGCATTGGTGGATTGTAAACACATCTGTCACTACTGTTTAATTGGTAAACAAGTCTGACCGCTTTCTGTTTGTTTGTAAACAACCATGTCCCTGCTTGATATGAAAGGTCATTAACAACCAGCCTGTTTACTCCCGTCTGCTCCATCCGAACTGTCTGCGGCTCCGCCTGGACATGTTTCATTTACATATAAATCGGAGGGCCCCCCGCAGAGGATGTCCTTTCACCGTGACGTGCAGGGGGGGGCACTTAGTTTCTGAAATCATAACCACTGTGAGTCCAAAGTCAGTTGACCTTTAGAGATAAGCACAGGAGGGGAAAATGAGAGAGGAAAAAAAGAAAAAAAAAGAATGTTAAGTTGAAGTGGAAGAGGACAGACGGCTGTGATTGAGCAGAGTGATAGGACTGAGAGGAGCTTCAAGGAGAAGTCGTTTCATTTTGGTGACGGGAACATTTTTTTTTTTTTTTGTAACAAGCCTCGCCGGTGCCTGCCTCACTCAAATAATGGATAATGGCACAGCAACTTTGCGGGGATCACAGTACAGACACCTCTATTTCTCTCCAGCCTGATTCGTATGACTTGTAACTCACAGCAGCGAGCGCAGGCAGTGAATCAGGGCCAGACTGAACCGCTGCTGCAGGCTGAATTTCACAGCATGCTTGCAAGTATGTCTGAGTTTTTTTAGAAAACTTTTTTTTGCAAGTTCACAACTACATGAAAGTCAAGAGAGCCGGTGGTAAGCAGTAAAAAGAATAATGAAAGATGTGTAAGAGTAACCATGTCAAATGTTTCTATGTTTGTTTCCGAGGTTAACACACTGGCATCGTTTTGTGTTTTGGAAAGTTTTTATTTATTTATTTATTTTTTTATGGATAAACCAATCAAGTATTGTCAGTCATCTTTGATAGCAGACAGAGCCTCAGAAAGTACTTCAAAGGGGCAGTTTTATTCACTTTAAGAGCACAATAAAGCAACATTGTTATCCTCAGTTATTATAAACTGAAGGTACAGAAAGAATGCATATGAAACATAACCTTCGCCCTTGGAAAACACAATAGAAAAATGGAAAAACGTCACACAGGTGTTCCACTGCAGGTTAAGGGGTTAAAAAAAATACTTGACTTTGCGAATTGGCACCTTGAAATTGGGACTCTGTCTCTTTAAGAAGCTCCTGTTCTTTCCAACAGACTACATTTAGCATGTCATCCCAGAAACTTCAGATTGAAGGAGGATCGTTGTATAACTAGGCGGCACTTTGAATGAGCAAGAATTAAGCAACTCCGAATAGTTGGCATGAGAGAAATAAAGATTTCTCAAACATGAAAGAACAAATCAAAGCAACATTCCAGGTACATTTTTGATTTTTATGTGCAATGTGATAAAACTCTAAAAAAGTAATTTTTCTATAATCTTGCCCTTTATTCCTTTGCCCTAATTTATGTGATAACTACAACACAATAATACATTTGCAATACTTTAGCAAAACACCAATGAGCTGTTTGGATTTATGATCTAAGCAACTGGTTAGATCAGAAATCCAAGCAACATTTTGACTTATAAGTATTGACATAGTTTCTTCATGAGAACACAAATCTGTCATGAAGTTCAATAAATGCTGGCGTTGATTTTGTAATTACAAAAACTGACTGTCCACGAGAGTAAGCACATAAACCGGGAGCTCAACCAGCCAGAGAAAGACCATTTTGAAAAGAAGAAGAAGAAACAGTTTTGGAAGAGAGATTCTAGGACAATTCAAGAAATGTATGTCAAGTCAAAGCGGGAGATACCTCAGGCAGCTATACAGAGCAAATATTAACTTCAACTTTTTAGATAATGTCTTTTAAATCAAATCCAGAGAAATAAATCTTGCGGTTTCCTAATGTTATTAAACAAAATACTTTTGAAAATCAGAGTCAGTGAAACTCAGCCCAGCAGGAGAACCAGCAGAGCAAGAAGGTAAAACAGTTGGAGACTTTTAATGCATCCACCCCAAGGAGTCGTTTTAATTATTTCTCATCATATTGATTCCCTATTTAAGGTTCAATGCAATGTGACAAATTTTGTTTAATTTTGTGTTTTCCATGTTGCTCTGTTCTGCAGTGTGCGAGAGACTGATTGACATGCAAGTGATAAAGTTTTGCAAATGGATAAAAGTGAACAACTTACAGATGCATGAAATCATTGAGTCGCCCACATTTATTCCAGTTTTAACGCATGACAATGTTTCGCTCTCTGTGACTTTATGACAACCAAGTATAAAGAAAAATGTGTTTTTCTAAAAGCAAAAACAATCAGCTAAAAGGTAGAACAATTTCAGCTTTCAGCCACATGTCGGAAACAGAATATTATTTATTATTATAATATAATAAATCAGTTTCCAATAATATATTTGGATTAAGTAGAAACAATAGAAACCAGAACCAGATTAGAAAATGTTTTATAGACTAGAAACAGGGTAGATTTTTAGTCTGCATTGAAACAGTGGAAATGCAAAGTTTAGGTATTTACTTCACGTTTTTTATTTTTATTTTTATGAATTAGATTTACAAAGCCTTAGCTAACTTGTCCTGGTATGTGAGGCCTAGTTTGCTTTTAAGAGCTGTCTGGTTCTTGTGTAACCAAAGCATGAATTATGTCCAGATTTTTGGATCACAGTTGAGCTTGCTCTTGTTTTTAAGATCCATTTATTATCAATTCAGTTTGCAGAGTTCAGGGACAAAATTTTAGTCATGAAGAGAAGAGACTGTGACTTTATTTTGCATTCATATCTGAAGCTCCAGCATCGCTTTAATGCAAGCTCCCCGTTGTGTTTGCCTTGGTCTCTTGTTCATGGATGGTGGTAGGAGGGACCAGGAGATACGGATCCTCGTCCGTTCCAAACATGGCGAAAAGGAAAAGCAAACCTCTTGATTTACCTGTTGATGTTTAAACATTAACCTAAACCATGTAATATGGAATATGGTCAAAATATTAGATACAAGTGTTTGAAGTCAGTTACCTCAGATTCAGCCTTAGATGTAGGGGGAGGGGCTCTGCTACCTGAGGAAACTTTGAAGAAGAGCAATCGGTCCAATGCATTCTCTGGAGGTGCTGCGAGCTTTGAAGGATGTTTTTTCTGATGTCATTAAAACTGCAGTCACAAAACTTGCTGCAGTAAATATCAGCCATACTATAAAAGACTCTGATCCATTAAAGCCCTTCTGTTACATTGAATTGATTTTTAATTTTTTTTTAAATAAAGCTCGGGTTCATTGAAAACATTTTTTTCGCCTCAAGACCTAAATCTTACTAAGAAGATTTAGGTCTTCTTAGTAAGACCTAAATCACCTGAGAAAATAAGCAGACATTTACCAAAGATGTCAGGAAAGTTCGGTGAACCTGAAAACTTCAGTTCATTTGCTGTATCTGGTCATAGCTTTTAAATAAATAATATTCTTTCTCCTTCTAAATATGTACATTGTTGAACTGATTTCAACAACAATGTAGTCCAGCTCATGTTGGGTAATAAAGAACTTTAAGTGTTTGAGTGCGTGTACCTGCATTCGTCTATTTAATGACGTCTACCTGTAATTTTTAAAAAGGGGGACCGAAGCAGCACAAACCGTTTGTGTGCTTGAGTGTTTTACTGTGCGGATGAAGCCAAAGTTGCAGAATTTTTTATAAGCGGATGGGTGCATTGTTTCAGTATTGTGTGAGTCAGTGTATAAATGTGTGCTCATGTGTCAGAATGGCAGTGATCCATTGACCTGACAGCTCTTCCTGGGGGAGTGCACACATCCCTGTTATTACCGCAGTAGCAACTGCTGATTGACTGCTTTCAGCACAGCTCAGGAGATGTCAGTCAGTCACACTGCTGATAACAAACCAAAGTCAACACATCTGAGTGGTGCTGACAGGCCACACTGATCATTGCGGATAATGAAGTGCATTTAATTGTGTTGCTTTGACTCCACAGCTCAGTCACATGTTGCAGTGACCGACCGGGAGAGTCACAAAAACACCAGCAGTCACTGAGAAACAAATAGATCTGATTGGTGATCAACAGGTGAATGCAGTCTCCAAAAATAATGTACTATAATGCACCATTTGTGACTTTGATAAAACCTTTCCAACCTTCGGGACACATAAATGCGTCATATTCAGTTTCCAGAAAAAAAAGTTAGCGATGGTCAGAATCAGCTCACATTTCCAATGAAAACTTGAAATCCTCATAAGTGCATATCAGTAATGAGCATAATAATTTATGCTCTTAAATTCTTAGTAAGACCTAAATCACATGGAACAAATGATTGCTACCACCACATTATTAATATACTCATTTTATGTTTTAAGAAATAACCTAGTTGCTCTGAGATCTTGGGTTATAGCAGTTCTGATTTTAAATTTATCAGCGCCTGTTAAACTCAATTCGGGTGCATTTTGTCCACATGACCTTGGGATTTTTGAGTTTTTGTTTTAGCAGAATTCCTTCCTGTGGGTCTCTTTTTGTAATTTGAGTTGTTTTTCAAAAGTGCTGTAACTTTAATTAGATATCACAGACATTTTGAGTAGCTTTTTGCTGTATTTTTAAGCATTTGGGTCCTCATCTGTTAAACTACAATACCAACAATTCTTTACCTATTTTGCAGCTTTGACTGAAGTTACTCATTCACCCATTTGCACCAGTATTTTTATCAGATATAAAAATGGATGATTTATGTTATTTTCTGAAGAATTTAAACTGCAGACTTTTTCCACTGATTCTCCTTATAAAATATGACACATTATGCCCTGCTGTAAACAAAAATATTTATATACAACATCTACCCAAAAGAAAATCGTTGGAATTCCCAAATCCCACTTTTGTAATGTAGAATATTACCAAATAATCAAAAAATAACTTTTAATCATTTCTTACCGCAGGTGTGAAAATGTTCCCAAAGTGGGTATGAAACTTTGCCGGGTTTAATATAAAACCCATGATAGTGTGAGATGTGATGGTGGGGGATCCCCTTTATAAATGGACACTACATCAGGTTTTTCTCACACAGTGTCTGGAGGAGTATTGCAGTATAAAGCCCCCAAGGGTGCAAGTAGATCATTAAATGTGTTCTTTTTATTTAAAGTGGAAAAATTTGAAGTCAAATGTTATCTTATAACAACCAAGTCAGTTACATTAACCAAGACAAAAACTAAAGAAATGCCTGGGTTAGAAACACAATTTTAAATAAAAATTGAGCTTGCGTGGCCAAAAAAAATATATTGCATTTCCTATTGGGCACAAAAAACAATTCAGGTGTTTCTGTTTATTTCTCCAGAATGTTCTGATCAACAACTTATGACACAGGTTATTAAGCACAGAAACTTCAGTGTTACACACACACACACACACACACGCCTTCTCTCACACTCACACACGGTGTTTTTGAACCCTAGAACTCCAGCCTTGTAAAGGATTGTTCTGCTCAGCACCTTCACATCTGATTAATTGACTTGTCAGCATGGTATTTTTATCCTGCTCCCCGGTGTGGGTGTGCGTGTTTGGGTGTGCGTGCGTGTGTGTGTGAGAGAGAGAGAGAGAGAGAGAAAAGGCACCTATAGATGTAAACGTATATGTGTCCGCATGTAGGAATGTAGGGTGTTTGCGATCCTTCCCAGTGTCCTCCCTGCACTGGTTTTACTCCCCTGGTACTATGACAAACACGCCTGCAGTGAAACCTGTGAGTACATAATTGTGTTGACTCACAAGTCTTTTATGTTTTTGATGAGCAAAGTTTGAATTTTCTTAGTTTTATGAAGCCAGCCTTTGTTTTAAACCCTGATTGAGCAATTAAGCAATTTCCTGGTCACCTTCTGTCTAAATAAGTCTTTTGTCTACTTTCTCATGCATTTGAAAGTATTATCCTTTATTACTTGAATGGCTTCAATTAGCTGCTGGGTTAGGAGCAGCTAAAAGTTAAGTAAAAGTTTGATGAAAAACACAAAGGCATCAGATATGTAAGATGCTAATAATAGGTGAATATTTTCTGACTTAATGGTTTTAAAAAGCTGAGACATTTATTTAAAGAATAAAATAAAATAACCTTAATGTTTTAAAGGCTAACACAGGGCTAATGCAAATCTGTAAAAGAGATGAAAAAGCTGAAATAAACAGAGCTAGGTGAAGGCTGTGACTAGCTTTTCAAGTTTGAATAGCATCTCTACTTGAAAGTACGTCGAAATAGTTGGTTGTAAGTTAAAAGTTTTTAGAAAGATGCTTCATAAATGATCAGATGTTCAATGGGACCCAAGATGATCACAAAAAGCTGAATATTTCATAAATAGTACAAGATGATAAACACCAAAAGACAAAGCCATCATGTCCTGAATGAACAGAGTAGGGGAAATTGTTTAATTGTTGAAATAGATAAACTAAGTGTAGTCAAGTGGTGATAAGTGAACAGAAAAATTATTATTAATCCAGTTTGTTGAAATGCATGCATACTCAGCCAATAGTCAACGCTGTGAATCAATTTCACTTTCAGAATCTAAGTCTGGGCTTAATGAAGTCAGGAAACCAGAAGGATAGTACTTTAACTTAATTATGTTCTCATTAGTGCTCCGAAGCCCCTTAAGAAAATCTCAAAAATTTTATTTATTTTTTTTTAACATTTGGTCATGATGTTAATTCTACTTAACACTGAAATAGCCATTTGAAGTGACTTTTTGTCTATTTTTCTTCAGGCAAGAGATGGTGGGGGCAGAATTTGGCAAAAAAATAGTGTGAGACCACTGATCCATCCAGCCTTGTGTCAACAGTCCATGCTGTTGGGCGTAAAATGGTCTGGGGACGGTTCCTTTGGCATCCGATAAACCACGTTATGTCACTCCTCATGTGACTCTACTTTTAGAGGAAGATGGCAATATTTTTTTGTCCTGCCGTCTGTCCAGACTTTCACATGTACCACCTGAGTAAACCATGATGGAAACAGTATTTCATGATGGCCTCTTTCAGCACAGGGATGCTCCCTCAAAACAAAAATGAAAAAAGGATTCCAGTTCTCACCCACAACGTACGGGACCTTTGGGATCTGCTGCGAAAAAGTCCTTGCTTCTAAGTCAGGGTTGATTTGGCAGCAAAATCTGACCAAAATTAGGTGGATGGCCATAATGTTGTGTATATAGAAGACAAAATACTCATCGCCTGTGGCTGCACCCAGTGAGTTGCAGTTTATGGTTATGAATACGAGGACAAGAGCTGTATTGCTTGACAGATGTTAAACAATGTAAAAAAAAAACAAAAAAAAAACGACTTTTTAATAATTGGCATATTGTGCAAAAAATTCTTAGTTGGTCTTTGAAATCATGTTACTTTTTCTCATCTTTTTCGTATGCAATATGATTTCCACAGAGAGATGATTATGGACACCAGTCTCTCCTGAGTAGCATTTAGGAGACGGGAGAAGCTTCTGGTGTCAGGCCTCTGGCTGCAGACGCTCTCCAACAAGCAGATTTGGCAAAGATCAGTCATTAAACTGTTAAAAACAATAAACATCTGCTTTCCTGTTTGCCACATATTGCTACAATATGTTGCAACATGAACTAATTAAAACTTCTTTACTCACGCACAAACTCGCCTGCAAACACCGCCGGGTACACTCAGCTCTGCACATATACACTCGTTGGACCCACCATCAAATATAGACAAACATTAAAGAGTTCAAGGAAATTAAGAGAAACGCATAAAGAACTTTAAAACTCCAATTCCCAACCTCCCACTGGGGCAATCCCAGAGTATTTCTTGCCTTCAGAACCAATCGGGAGAGTGCTAAATGAGCCACGGTCATCAGAGAACTGACTGATTGGTTTGGGGCTTTGAGGATGAGATACGCACACTCAGAGAAACACATTCATCTTAAAATCCCAAGCATGAATTCTCAGTCTGGCAGCGCATGTTGGATAAAGAATTTGTTTGCATAGGCTGACATTCAGACTGATGTGGCTAAATCTCAGCTGGGCCACCAGAGAACCTTTTTACAGATACAGGAGCAGCTGCATGACAGCTACATAAACTCAAGCAGCACAGACTCTGACCGTGTCCTAATTTGTGCGCATCCACAACGCAGACATTCGTTGTTCAAAGTTTATGGGCCAAGGAATGCTCTGTTAGGTTAATGAGAAAATTCCGAACATTATTAATGCAGTGGCTCGTGAAATGTATGCACCTGTGTTAAAATGCCAAATTTGACAACTTCTACCTTATGTCTTGTGCATTTCATTGTAAAAACAAACAAAATTTCTAGAGGAAAAAATAAAATAAAAAACCTGCAAAATCTACTTGCATAAACTGACAGTCAAAAATATATATATTTTTATGTCATTCAAGCATTGTCCTAGCACTTAAATGACCTATTAGAAATGTCTTGTCATTTGCCTTTTTGTATCCTTTGCAGAGATGTTGCAAAGGTTTAAAATGACCTCAATGTATTGATATATCAGTCCATAGAATGACAGAAAATACATACTTGGTGAGAGAATGGGACACCTGCTGCATCACAAAAGTTGAACATTTCTTCAATTAAGCTGAAAAAGAAACTGTGGGAGAATTGTCAGTGTTTCTGCTAAGAGACAGACTGCCACACAGGAACTGAATAACTTTCTGGTTGCTACTGTTGTGCTCAACATATGACAACAATCTCCTACCCTTTCCCACTGTCTGGACTGAGGAATATGGTTGCAAGACAAATGCATCTTTTCTTTGCAAAAGAAACCAGCCTGGCAATATATCCTTTGTTTTCTGTTCCTCCATGATCAGGTTGCATGGGCAACAAGTTCAGGAGAGTATTTCAGACATCTTGATCCAAACCAGTTCTTTCTGGATTCCCCCGGATAGATAAGCAAGACTATTCTTGAAACATATTCTCCAGGCCTTATTAAAATATCTCCAAGAAGCAGCTCAGCAGTAGAATGATCAATCTGCAGCAGGCTGTCCCCACTGGCAGTGGACTTCTGGAATAAGCTCTGTTTGTTTGCTAAACTTGAAATAATCTAGAATGTCTGACATCTAATGTTATATTCAAAACTTTTTTGCCTGTCATAAAATCTGACAAAACATGACTTTTATCAATTCAGTCCAAAGCAGAGAATTTATTTGCAGCCTGAACTCGACATCTGGTTGAGAAATGACACGACTTTGGGCCTCACGCTGATACTCCATCAAATTGGGCCTTTTTCTACATACATGAGTTTGAAGGTTACTGTGTTATGTTATCTTAGTTGTTAGCTAGCGTTCTTCACGACTGCCATCATATCATGCAGCGGGTGTTTCAAATGCGGTGCATTCTGTGTGTAAGAAGTACTTTCTGATTTCCTCTGTGCATCATCTGCTTTTCCACTCTTGTGCAGCATTAGCTAGCATCACATTCAGCTAAACCAGTTTCATACATCCATCTGTTCGTGTGTAGCATGTGTATGAATGCAAAATAAATATAAACTTGGAGCTCTTCAGCAGCTCAGAAGGCTTCCTGTCCCGAGAAAACCAGAGCAGTTTCGACTGGGTTTATTTGTCTCTTTATGGGAGGCTTGTTCAGCAAGGTTTAATCAGTTAAACAATATCTGGAAGTTTGCCCGCTTAAGACATTGCAGCTGGGATTCATATGAGCCCAAATGTCCAATCCAGAGCACCGATGATTACGACACACAGCGGGAGAGTGACCTCTTTCCCTCAACATGCTGCCAAAACACAGCTGCACTTTCACAGAGCAAACAGTCGCTTGCAATAGTTCAAGTCTTTATGTTTAACCTTTAAGCTAAAGGTTCTGGCGTCCTTCAGAAATGAATCTATGAAACTATGTTTATACTTCAATGTTTACTGCACTAATCGAAATATGTGGAGACAAAGACTTGATTAATAAACACACCAGGGTTGCAAATTACCATTAAAATGGGTAATTGCGCTAACAATGCTGATAATTGCACCGACAGTTTTGATTTCAATTAATCCAAGTTTTTTTGGGCGCCTTTTTAAATGAATTATATGATGTTTCCATAAATGTCTGAACTGTATTGCTGTACATGTGGTGTTCAGAGCAAACCGTTTGTATACATAAAGTAATTTTTGTCATTACTCAATATTAGTAGTATTTAAGGTTGATCTGATGCTGTCTGTGCTCTTAACATTACATGGCAGAAATTTGTAGAAGCTAATATATCACTCTTTGTGACCAAAAACATGGTAATCAGCTTGTCTTGTGAACTGGATGCTCCTCCAGCATATACATAAAGGTTAAAAAAGAAAAGAAAAGAAAAATAACAATCTGAAAGTGTGTTAATGCCACTCAGTTGAGATGTTAATGTGTTCAAATTAGCTCCAGTGATGAGTTGGTGTCTACTCCAAACATGCACACTGATTTGATCTCGGGGCAGAACCATAAAGTACAGATTCAGCCAAACCAAGTTGCAGCTTTGTTTGAGACCAGGTGAAGCTCAGTGGATGTGACTCACATTTCCACCTGTGGTGCAAAAGTCACCTTGTCAAACAGACAAAAAACATTTTCTTGAGTTGTCTGACAGGTGCTGAATAGCATCTGTTGTGCGTTTTACCGCCGTATGAATGACCAGGAATAGAACCAAATATTTGTTGTGAGTGCAGAACAGACATCATACTGCTGCATGACTCGCAAATGAGACGTAACATATCCCGGTTTTAAAGAGTCTGGACTTTAGCTTCAGTCTTTTGTTCCAAACTGTTAAGAAATGTCAGCACTGTTGAGGCTTCATGAATATTCATGCTTAAAGACTTGAATGGAAGATGAGCAAACATTCAGATGCGCAAAGAAAGAGCTTGCCATTGATGAATTATGGATGCCATGTGTTGTATGACGACCCTTAGATACAGTGTCTGTGCTTGAAGGATGCATCATCCAGCAGCATTTAGCCTGCTCAGCAAGATGCGCAATTCCTTCCAGCTCCGGTGGTACTTTTGTAAATCGGGCATAGAGCCTGAGACACCTGGAGATTTAAAGATTTTTGCTCAACTTGTGAAGTTTATGCTTAGTAGTTTCTGTCGTTAAACAGGAAGCGGGCTAAGCTAGCGTCAAAAGCATGATCTTTACAAGCAGGTTGACAATTCAATTTAAGCTGAGAGTGGTTTCTCTAAAATGCTTGACTTGTTTATCAAACAAATAAAAAGCATCCTTTATTAGTTGCATTAGGAAAGGTCTTCCTTTTTAAACTCTCTTTCTCTTTGTTGAATATAGGCACGTTTTACCTACGGCCTCATCTACTGTTAAAAAAAAAAAAAAAAAAGAACTGCACCAAATGCTGTAAGCATGAAAGAACAACAAAAGTTTCACTTTTCTGCCCTCAAGTTTGAATTTTCTCAAGACTACCACTACAGTTTCCTTATTCATGCGGGAGGGAAATGGTTATCTCCAACACGGAGGGAGGTCTAGTCATTAGGGTAAATTTGTAGCACTTCAAACAAACAGCAATGAGCTCCGTTTGACTACAGAGTCAGAAAAACTACAACTTCTTTGCCTTTCAAGTTTAGGCATTTTCTGAAAGTCTCTTACAACCTAATTGTACTTTGATCTGAAAAAATTGAATGTCATGTTTGCACTTTAAAATTTACCAGCTTTAAAGTTCAGTGAAATATGTTACATTTCATCAGAGTTACAATGTCTTGAGTGACAGATTTCTTTGTTCCAGTCTGGGTTACTGAAGAACAGCCTACAGTAGGAACATGATGATGTCTTTAGTATTTGTACCTAAATATATCCCGGTATCTGATTTCGTCTTTACTTTCTGCTTAGGGATGACTCGTTGGGGATTCAGCAGATTTAAGTCCGGTTGGTCATTTTATAAAAAAAAGTCAGAAAAAGATAGTTCTGCATCATCAACTTTTGGGAAAAACAAAAGTCATATTTAGCTTAGGAAGAACCAAACACAGCACTAACATAAGAGATTAGCTCCACATTGCATAAAAACGAACAAGGTGACCAAAAAGTGCCACTGTTCAATATTCACCGTGTCGTTGTTGGGCTTCAATTAGCGTGGTTAGTTTCCATCCACGGACTACAAACAAATGGATGTTGTTTTTGGTCTTTGAGAGCTGAGCATAGTGTAGCTTTGAGGTGTGAGCTAGCAGAGTCACTAAGTGGACTGTCATATTAGCGTAGCTGAGGCATTCGCTGGCAAAGTTGGAATGGATGTTTTCCCTCCCTGGGTGCTCCTGCGAGGATAAACAGGCCATCCATAATTAACGGCTGCTCCGCCTGCGTTCGGATCCACTCTGCTTTAAAAAGAAGGCCTGTCACCAGGAGTTAGAGAGGGAGGGGAGGAGGTGAAACGGAGACACGGGGATCGCACCCAGGAAGGGATTCCTTTGCTTGATATAACAAACATCGACAGTCGCGCACACAACAAACACACTTTTATACAAAGACATATAAAGCTGTTCAAACTGTGCACACACTGAGCTCACACGCATAGGAAAGGCAAACACAGATTCTCAAACACCCACTAATACATAGGGAAAAAGAGGCATTCTCTTACTCATACTCAGAGCACATTTTGCCTCAAGCTTCGGAATGAACAGTGAATGGCTTTTTAATGCGTTTACTGAAAATACATTCAGCAGAGAAAACAGAAAGCTTCCACTATGCGCTTCTCAAAATAAACAGACGTTTTTGTCAAGCGCTTACGCAGATTACATATCCTCGATACATCTACCTGTTCCTTTTCAGAGAAGTTTGTTTCAAGTTTAAAAGCTTAAAAATGCATTACAGCGAGGAGTCGTGGTAAAATAAACAGGCTCGAGTCTTCTGTAAGTCTTTTTAAAGAAAATGAAGCAATAATCTGAGGCGCCATATTGAGAGCAGCTTCATAATGCATGTGTTCGACCAGACAGGATAGATTTTGCAATAAACATAAATTCCTCACCTCATCTCAAAAACTACTGATTACAGATTTTGTCTGATCTGGAGCTGCCATGTGAAGCAAAGATTTTTTTTTTTTCTGATGAGACCCTTAAGATGCTCATCCTAACTATGTTGGACTCTTCATAAACCAACATGCAAAGATGAGAACTGAAGCATGGTGTTCACATTAAAAAGGCAAATCTGCATTTCTTTAATATAAAATGTTTGAAACCTTCAGAGAAGTCCAAAAAGGTTCTTCAAATCATTTCTCATACACACATATGGAAGTGCAGTGCTTTTCTTGCATTTAGTACAAACAGCTAAAATGCCACACAGCATCAGTATGTGAATATGGAGGTATCTACTGCTAATGCTGCACATGCAATCAGATAAGAGAAGCCACGGTAATATTGTCTATTACGTGTCTGAACTTGTGGCTATGAATAGCTACAAGTTAAGAATAGCTAACTTGTAGCTACATTGCTGTTTCCTGCAATGTTATACGCCTGAAGCACCAATTCATGGCGTGAATCATCACATCTCTACCAGATACTAAAATAGATTTATAGCTTAAGAGTTATCATTACTTAATAGCTAAAGATGAAACCAAGATGGAAGAAAAGCCCATTCATGACACAAACTGCAGAATTTTAACCGGAGTGCCTTTTCTTTTAATCATGACTATAAGTTTTACTTAACTGCATTAATGTCATTCTGGCAGTTTCACACGTCTGATTTCCATCTTATTTATAATAGATATGTGTTGCTGTGTGAGGTGCATGAATCAGAATCCAGGACAGTTGTCATGGGGAGCAGACTGATGCTGAAACAACAACACTTGATTGTACTGAATGTTTCTGGCACGAAAAGTAGCACTGCTCCTTTGTGTCTTCGCTCCTGTCTCGCCCCCCCTCCGCCCCGTCCCTCTCCTCCTCCCCGGTGATTTCTTTCGTTCTTTCTTTCTGTCTTTCTTACTTCCTTTCACCCTGTGTCTCTCACATGTGATCCCCTCTTTCTCCTGCCTTGTTCTTCCCATTTTCTGCAAGTTTGTACGCAATCATCCTGCTACAGCAGTCTCATTTAAATGTGGAACAAATGTTGTGACAGACTAAAGCTGGATAGAAGTCCTTATCCGTGGAGTGAGAGCTGAATTATCCTGCTTGAGGGAGCTGCTGACACAGACACATCGTCAAGCAGGGAGAGAGAGTGGGAACAAGTCACATCTGAATTAAACCAACCTTTCTGTCTGTCTTATAGTCACCCCCGAAGAGTAATTCCTTCATTCCTCCTCTGAGAGATATTCAGACTTTGATGAGAATGTGTCGGGTTTGTCTTTCCTCAAAAGTCCATTGAAACCACTGGGCTAAATGTAATAAAACCTTGTAGGGAACTCCAGTAATTTATTTGAGGTGGGAGCCTTTTACATGGAAAAAAAAACACATGTTGTCTGCTTCTCTACCTATTTTTTTTACTTCTAAAAGTATTAAGAGACGTCGTAAGTTTGCCGTTTTTGTTTGTCGATCCCTACAGTGATGCCTTCACATGACACACACACCAGTGTCTTAAAAGAAACCATCACAGCTAACGACACAAACACAACTTCAGAAAAAATGTTTCATCCTTTCTATATCTCTCTAAGACAAATTTGATGTTCTTTCATGTATATTTTTTCAAATTTATTTGCTATTTTCTACAAGTTTAAGAAGTTCAGAATATCAAATCCCTTCAGGTGTAAATTAAAAATAAAAAAAAATCTCAATTTTAAGTAAGGCTTTCCATGTGATGGTTGAGTTATGACACAAGCAAATTGACCTCAAAATCATTTCAGAAAACATTTTGAACTTTTCAAATTATATTTTTTACCAGATCCACTGTTATAGTTGTGTCAATTATACAAAAACCAAAGAGTAACAACGTCAAAGCAAATAATTTCTGCCACAAGCCTTGAAACAGTCCCAGACTGTATTTGTACAGTCTACTGATTAATGAGTCTATTTTATAAAATTTTACACCACTGACACTGGAGTAGACCCTAGATTTTCACAAGAGATGTACTAATCACTTTTGACCTTCCAGTTTCAGCTGAGTCAGATTTCTTTTTTCATTGTAATTTTAATTAGCAGCTTTAATTATTTTTATTCCCATCCCTTTCACAATGAGTAATCTTTATTATTCATAGATGGAGCAGCGGTGATCTCACATCAAAACATTTGCTGTAAAACATGATTTAGCTGTCATTTAGAAACCATTAGACACAAAATTATCACAGGGTTGATATTTTAAGTAAGATCTTATGTTGATAATTAGTGATCTCTGTGCGTATTCTCGGTAAATTCCTTGCCTGGGATGTCCAAAAAGCTGCCAGCATTTTCTAATCTAGCATGTTTCAAGATAGACAGAGGTAGAAAACTCAAAGGAATAAAACAATTACCAACCTCCCATATTAAATTTTCACTCTTCCTCTCTGTTTAACTTGGAGCCTGAATGAACATCAGACTTTCTTCCAGATAATTTTAAAAAAAGGGGGAAATAGCAAAACCCTTTGCTTTTACGCACCATTTTGTAACTTTTGTGCTTCATAGTGACTTCAGTTTTGAACATACCACTAAAACTGAACCATTACTGATTCTAATAGTGGAAAACACTTTATTCCCTCGGCAACAGGATCCCTACCAAAACGTTTGTCAGTGTGTCATGTCGGCACACAGCTGGTGGTTTTACTGATTGTCAGATTTCACTCACTTGACAATTTATTAGTGAATCTAATGCTTATTTACATTAGAAACTATGTTGGTCCATAACAATATCATTCTTCTTTCACCTTGTACTTCTATAGCCTATTTGCATTTGAACACAGCGTTTTAAAATCTGGATTTACGA
Organism: Poeciliopsis turrubarensis; assembly: GCA_010277015.1. NCBI lineage: Eukaryota > Metazoa > Chordata > Actinopteri > Cyprinodontiformes > Poeciliidae > Poeciliopsis > Poeciliopsis turrubarensis. The sequence continues at coordinate 2,116,312 of VMRN01000059.1, forward strand.
AGAACAATAAACATTTCAGACCCGTGCAAGACTATTGCCGTCTCAGCTTTCTGTAGGTCACAAGTCTATAAAAAAAATTATGATTTCTAGAGTTCCCTTATAATTTAGGAAATGCAAAATCTCTTCAATAGAGCACCAAACCGGGCTTAGAGACGGTGGGGATGAAGAAAAATGTGGCTTCATCGTGAAATGCATCCTGTTGGATATTGAAGGCATAATCAAAGTGTTAGGGAGAAATAAAACCTGTTACATGTTTATGCTTCTTTATTATCACTTTTTAGTATTTCTGTCTCTGAATTCAAGTGAGTTAATAAGTGAAATTTTGAAAATTATTTTAGAAAAACAACTCAACCTTTGTGATGTGATTTCCAATTGTCCATTGTTGGCAAAACAGTTGCTTGTCAAAGTTCCCGTTGTCACAATTCAAAGTGTTTTTATTATGGGTCACTCAGCCTGGATGAATCAGATTTCTCTGGTTACAATGACAACACATGAATGTTTAATAGTCTGCAATGCAGAGATAAAACCTCTAATAGCAACACTGGAATTTGTTTTTGCACGTGTTGGTGAATGTGCAAGAGAGTTCTTGCATGTCTGTAATGAGAAAGAAACGAGAAAAGGGATAGCATTAGGGTATTTTTAGGTCGTGTTTTAGCCCGTTATTGTTAGCTCAAATTTGTTTTGAACCTTAGCAATCACTCTTTAAGGGGGCTGTTTCTAGTGATCCTTCAAAAGCAAACTAATCATGTTTTATTCTGGGAGTAATAGGAACAATAATAGACGACACATAAAATAGAGCAGAACAGTTCGAGAAAAGTAGTTGCTTTTCCTGAGTAATAAATTAATAAAGTGTACATTTTGTGGATAAGAAGTGAAAAATGGTAAAACATGGGATCCAGAATCCCATCAGCAAAGCTGAAATCCCAACGCCATCCATACTAATATGACATTTGTATCTCAGATATAATTTTCTAGTGCAGAGCTTGGTGTTGATCTATCCCATAAAATCTATTGAAGTTTGTGGTTATAACATAACAAAATATGAAAGGGACATTAACTCAAGTCATTGTATGCGCATGTTAGGAAATGAGGAAGTTGTTAATTTACCAGTTCATTGTCCTTGACTTTATTGTTATGAATGAACGTGCAGGCCCTGTTAACGTATTCAGAGGCTGCAGCAGTGCGCCGTGTTTGTTTTCCGAGAGTTCTCTTCACAAATATGGTTCGTGTACTTATTAACCCTGATTGAATCAGTTTTCACACAAACACAGCTGTCAGATGACAAAAAAGTGATTTTATGAAGGCAAGCTACCCGTCTCTGTTAAACACAATGAAACAAAATGAATGAAATCACTGTTACAGGCTTTATGCCATGTTGCTCTCCCCAGAGGCTGCTATGCAGCAGTCAGAGACACACACACACACGCACACACACACACACACACACGATCCTTCATTGCTCTTCATCTCTTTGCCAACTGACAGGTTTTTATACTGACTGTTATGTTCTCGTGCATGAATTTACGTATCCCAGCAGTGTTCAGTGTTCGATGGCCCATTTTTTACAAAACCAATAACGTTTTTAGGCAAACCGAGTTGACCCAAATTGGTTTAGCTGTGAGGAGAGAAAGAGGATAAGCGCATTAATGTAATTTTAGTCTCTTGGCATTGATGTGGGATATATTTTCAGCAAAAACTTTTTCCTGAAATGTGAAACCTTATACTGTTTCATGATCACGTTAGCGAGCATATTAGACTCCCCTTTAAATTAGACTCGCAATCCAATGTCAGCCAAAACGCATGAACATTTAAACTCACTGTCTGTGTATTTCTATATCTTTAGTTGTGCTAAAAATATCTCTGTCATCTCCGTTTTGCCAGTCGTTGCGTTTTCGTTATTCTCTCCTCTGCTGTATGCTTGTGTATGTGACCATGACTAACAGGTCACTGCTGTTCAGCACTGCAGCCAATTCCTTCAGGTCCTTGTTTCTGCTACTTGTTTAGCGACCTTGACAGCCTTTTGCTGTCCCTCTGAGTCGCACTATTCCCACTGTTTGTTCCTCCTCTCCTCTGTCTGCCTCCTCACTGCTCTTTTTTGCCTCTCTCTTTTCCTGTGATCTCCTCTCCTCTCTGGTCTTTCTTTTATCTTGGTCTTTCCTCCTTGCTCCAAGTTTGGCCACATTGGCAATCTGTTTTCTCCTCTTCACAGGTTAAATTGTTTCCACCCACTCCTAGACCCATCCTCTGCTTCCCCTCATTTCTCAGCAGTCGTTCTATTGCCTTTATTGCTTTCTCTCTCTGACAGACAGGCAAAACTTGGAGACACTGTCTGTAAACAATGGGTTAATATCGCTTGTTGGTTCGGTATTCATGCATAATGTACCAAGACCCAAACACAACGTTAAAAATCCGTCTGCAACAGGCTCTGTGGGGTGCCTTAAGAGTGGAGTTCTCCCAAAGTTTTGACTCTGCACTGAGTTTCAGCTCTTGTGGATGCATATTTCACATGCATAAGTTGGAACAGAAGTTATCATATCCATGTGAGGCCCATAGCACCTGTGTGATTTCGTCAGTGGATAATTTGAGGCATGGCCTCGTGCCAGGGCTACACCCTCATGATGTTGACAGATGGATGGCAATGCTCCAAGCAATTTAATATAAGGTCAGGCCACTACACACATCCTACAACATTTCTTTGGCTTTAGACAAATGAATCTGGCCATGCAACAACAACAACAAGAACAACAAAAGTCTTCATGCCAATAAGTACAGAGCAGATGTTATTGTGACTAGATCAAATATAGTAGCCTGGTTTTTAAAAATTGACTGTGATTAATGTTAGTTTTTGTGAATTATGTAAATCTTAAGTACATTTATTCATTTGAGGTCATGAAGAGAGATTGAAACTGTTGAAAAACTCTGACCTGCTGAATAAACACATTAATATTTGCTTATTAACTTAAGATGGAGTGAAATATTTGTGTGTTCTTCTCTGTGGATTCTGGAGTAATTTTTCTTTGTTTGATCAAGGTTGCAAAGATTGCTTTCGTCTTTTGACAGGAACAGAATGTTTCACCGATTGATCTTCTCATTTTCTATGGTGAAATCGTTTTGATTTGATCATAAAGCGGACAGACAATGTTAAGATTATGGTGAGTTTCCTTCTTAGAGAGCTCTGTAGCTCCCTACAGGACAAAAAAAAATACTGTAATGAGTTCAAACGTCTGCTTTAAGAGCAACAAGAGACACAAACTCTTTGACTTCCATTTTGTCCTCTTCATCCCTACCTTCTACCCCCATCCTCTTCTTCTCACTTTATCCTCCTCTGACCGTTCTTCTTTTTCCCCTTCTTCCGACTTCTCCTCCCAGTTCTTCCTCTTTCGTTCCCCTCCTCTTTCTCTCACTCATCTCCTAATCCCTCCTCTCCACCCTAATTTAAACTCTTTGAAGCCTTCAATAAGGCTCCATAATAAGCTTCTCCCTCTCCAGGCAAGCCAAGAGAGCAGCCTCCCAGTTGCTTTCTGTCGCTGAGTGCAGGCATGTTAATATGTGTGTGTTCTGTTTATTAGCGTCTCCACTTGTGAGCTTTCATGACTGTGTTTGTGTCTATAACATGCAGTGTGTGTGTGCGGGGGTGCGTGTGTGTGTGTGCGTGTGCGCACATATGTGATTGAGTGCAGAGAAAACCCGAGTGCTGAGCAGAGAGCCCTGAGGGGAGGAGAGGGGCACACTGTGAAACATATTAGAATATGACTCAACTGCGGAATAAACTGTGTAAGGAGGTTATTGATGCTGAATTGAATTGAATTAAACATGGAGTGGAAGAAAGATCAAATTGATTAAAAAACAGCTAAGAATTACCCACAGACTAAATTAATGATATTTCATGAAGTCTTTGTGAAGATGCAGCATAAATGACCGACACCGTCCAGCTTGTGGTACCTTCGGCAGGGTGGACCGGTACCAAGTTCTGCTGAAATTTTAAATCACCATCTGGATAAAGCTTATCAGCAGTGAGTTCGCTAAACTTTCCTGGTGGATGGATGTGGATCCAGGTTTTCCTTCTGGACCTGATCTTGGATATGTAGAAGTCAATGGATGAACAAAGGATATGAAAAGTGTTGAATTCATATTAAAAGTTACTCTTCTCATTCTTTTCTGAGCATATAATTAGTAAATCAGGGCATCATCGTTACCTATTAAGCTGTAGTCAAAACTGTGTGCTACTGACTCAACCTCTATGGTAAAACGAACCCAAAAATATGCTGGACACAAATGTGAGAAACACTTTAAGACCTTTACTCTTGTATAGATTGTTCCAACAGAGACCATTCAGTCTCCTTACAGACTGACTGGCAATATAATCAGACACCTTAAAAAATGGCAAGAAACATGATTTCATTCAAAGCATTGAACAAAACTGAGCCTGGTGTCCTGAGAGCCTTATAGGTGGGCAATCTGTTTTCGGGTATCAAGAATATGACAGCTTCTTTTTGTCAGCTGAAGATCTCTTTGAGCTGCAATGGATTAGAAAGTGGCTTCAGCACACACACACACACTCTCAACACACACAAAAAAAACAAAAAAAAAACGCATGCCGCCCCGTAGCATTCGTTCGGCTCACACACGCATACAATCAGACAGCACAGAGAGACACACACTGCCCACTGGCTTGCTGTGTTTAGACACACAGACACACACACTCCCTGCTCCATGGGTTTATCTTCATGATGATAGTAATCAGTATAAAGCCCACTGGCTACAGCAGCAGGCTGCTTGGTAGTCATTACCGTTAGCTTAACTGTTTACACTCGTTAATCAAATTAGCAAGTCTCTTGCTCTCTCTCTCACACACACACACAAGCAACTGCACACACGTTTGCAAAACTACACCACACCAGACATGTGTGACATGCATTCAGTTGGAACACATTGGTCTACACACACACACACACACGCACACGCACACACGCACGGGAGATGTAAACAAGGAGTGGGGCTCAGAGTTGCATCTTAGATTAATTATCTCTGTCCTAAAGCGGAGATGCCGTCAGAGACAGCGAGGTGGAAGGGAAGTGGAAGAAAGATCTCCACACTTCTGTAGCTAGAAAGATATAAACTAGATAAATGTAGGGAGCTGGAAAAAGAGGGAAACAGACAGGCAGGGGAACAGACATAAATTAGTGTGGGAGCTGAAGTTACACTTCTGCTTCACATCTTAAAACCGTCTGGGGGAAGTTTAATATTCAAAGAAATGACAGGTAAATACTGAAAAGCTGAATGGGAAATCCAGAGGTTGTTGCTTTTAGTTCTTAGGCACGTCTGTGTACAATGTGCTTCCATCAACTTTTTCAGACAACAGTGATTTAAAGTTTTGTTTCCTGTTTGGACTGAGAGTAATGGATTGTGAGGATCAATACGTGAGGAAGAGAGGCATTAAACAGCCCACGTGTTACCAACATAATGTCTAGACACAAAGAGCTATAATTACATGCAATCCTACTCCAAAGTTTAATGTCGTTATATCCGCCCATGATGGGCATCTATCACGTGTGAAGTAAAACAATCTGGGACATGTTTTAAATGAAATTACAACTTTTTTTCTTTCTTTTTTTTTAACAGGGTAAAATTATACATTCAGAGTCACACACAAACACAGTCCTCCATCAGTATTTGGAAATGCCTCACAGCAGATTACAGCTGGACCTCACACTTTTTACTTGGCATATAAAAACTTATTCTGGCTGGATATTTGACCAAAGCTCCTCTGTGCAGAATTGTTTGAGTTTGTTTTCTTGCATAGAAAAAAGTTTGAAGTATTTTTCAAAAGGTCGAATGATAGACTGCATTATCCATTCCACAGTAACTTTTCATATGTTTTAGATTATTTTCCAGTGGTAACAAACGGTATTGTCCAACTTTTGATCATTTTAACCAAAATATTTTCCCTCTCAGTGAAGGTTCAGCTCTTTACTCTACACCAGCTGTGAAGCATGGTGGTGGCATCATGTTGTAGTTGTTTACTGGATAAACGAGGCATTAAAAATTTTATTTACCTTACAAACAAACAATTAGTAATATTTCTCTTGAGTTTCACTAAAGGCAGTTGAGGAGCCATACGTGTACAAAAAGTCAAGAATCAAAGCATTTTCAGGTTTAGACTAAATTAATCAGATTTATACCGTATCAATACAAGAAGCTTCAGAACGTTTGTTAATTATTTTTGTTTTAAAGAATAACAAAATAATAACGTATGCCATGTGCCTGTATAACATGGGGAAACCTAAAACATTGTCACAGATTGCCAGTGTTTTAACACAGGCATTGCCCCACCCACTCATGAGGAAATAATCAGTTTGGCAAAGAGCTCAATCCAACAACAAAAACAGAATTTAGGCTTTCTATTTTCTCCTCAGCTTTCCAATGGCTAAGAAATAAGAAAGGGATTGTGATTGTCTCACATTTACTAGAAAAAGAAAAACAATTAGCCAGATATCGTGTGATGTTCACTGTGTCTGGGATGGCAACGTGTCAGTGTAAATTTTCCAAATAAAGATTAACAAGAAGCAGGAGTGCTTCTTGTTACATTATTCACACATTATTCACACACATGTGTGAATAATGTGCGTGTGTGTGTGTGTGCATCTTTGTGACTGGAATAAGGCTTTCTCTAAGAAAAAGAAACCCTGAAGTGTCTTTATTGAAAGACAAGGACAGGGGATGAAACTAATGAAAAGAGCTAAAGCTCAGATTAGCAAGCAGCCATTTACACTGCGATCCCATTTTACAGAAAAAAACTACACACCAGTTTTAGCACAGCTATAGAGAACACTATATAGACTCGCACTTGACTGCTGAACACACACACACACACACACGCAGAAAGAGAGAGAGATTAACAGACATTTATTTGCAAGCCAGTCTATTCGTCCAGGACATGCTGCTGTGCATTTTACTGATGCTCCTATAATGACTGTTAAATCAGTTTCCAAAGCAGTGCATTATGAGCAAAGATTATACGGCAAGTTTTCATTTACTAGCAAATGAACTCGACTCTGGGGGGAATGGGAATGCTCTAACTCAGAGGCATTTGCATAAACATGGATTTTTACTTCTTGCAACAATGAGAGATGTTGGAACATAACTGTTGATGAATATTTAGAAATGTGTCCGCTATCTGCAGCACAGAGGCAAATACAAATGCAAACGCTTTTTCTTTGCAACTGTACCTTCTCTCTGGTTAAACAAGTTCAACACCATCGGCTACAGGAGAGTACTTTCCAAAGGTAGCATCACCATGAGAACGAGGACTCGCAGTAACATCATCCCACAGCATCATACAGCTTCCACTTTTCCAGGCAGACGTAGAAGAGGAGAATCATTCTCCAGTACCAAATTTGAGACCTCGTGTCTTTCTATGGTGGTGAGGATGATGTGATGCATTGTGTGGCACTCTCCCTTTTCTAACTTGTTAATCACCCAAAGTTATGAGATTGATGGATTGAGCTGACTGTCAAGGGTTTTGTTTCATTATTGAAGTCATTGTATCAAATGTCAATATTTCTAACAGCAGTTTGAAATGTTTACCAAGAGTATTTTTAAAGCCTGTCTAACGCTCTCGGTCGTTTTTTTTAATCTGGAGGAAAGTGATTTTTCCGCGATTGGACCTAAAATATTGCTTTGTTTGTCTGAATGTACAGAAAGATGAGCCAACAGGAAAGTATTGAAACAGGGTGTAGACTGCAGAGAAAACAAAAACACTGCCAAGTGCTGAGAAAACAGGCATAAAAAAGAAAGAAAGAAAGAATAGGACACAAGACAAAATCATTGAAAAGGGGACAAGCGAAGGGAATAGGAGGTAAATAAAATGATACAATGACAGTGATGTAAATCCTTCGGGACAGTGCAGAGAGAAAAGCAGGAGAAATGTACAAGGAAGGAAGGAACAAGCAGAGTAGAAATAGAAACTAAAACAAGACAATCAATTATCTGGCAGTTTGTTGAGATCAAGTTTTAATCTAAATAGTTTTAGTTTATATTTTTACCAAACGTCAAATCAGAAAAAAATCTGAGGATATATGGATTACAGTGGCGCAACACCACTGAGGTATCTTTAATAATTTCTGAGCTTCTGGTTGTGGTTTTACTGGCCATTATCACAAATTATATACTGAAATAATAAAGTTGATAAATTAATCATTTAAATTATGAATAGGAAAAAAAATCATGACTTAATCATTTAAATTATGAATTAAAAAATAGATTCATAATTTAATTTTTTAAATAAAATAAAATAATTGAATTAAAATATGAATTTAACTCTTTAAATTGATAATTGTTGAACTGTTGAAAAAAAAATCACCCCAAGAAGTGACTTTTCACCACAATAAATTATTGTTCTAACGATAAACTTTAACAGTCTTTCTTTCTCACTATTTTATCCACCAAGTAATAATTGCAACATAAACAAGGTGGCAGCTGCCTTCATATTGACAGTAAATGTGCAAACCTCCATTTTCAACCTCAACAAACCTCCAAATTATGTTGGGCAGCTGGAGACATGGAGTCCAGATGATTTGGTCCTTCAGCACATCATAAAATCAGACTCTGATTATGAGTCAGAAGACGCTGAGTCTCTCAGTATTGCAACTTTAATCCCAAAACAATAACTGTGAGACAGTAACAATGAGGGATTATGCAAATAAAACACTTTTTTTTTTTTTTTTTGGAGACATTTCAGAGGATGAACTATTGGTTAAAGAAAAAAAACTCCAAGACTCATCTGGTCAGAAAAGTAAAAAAAAAAAAAAAAAAAAAAACTTTTGTCTATTAAAGGATATGCAACAAATACATGATACATTAGGAATGTGTGTTTGATTTTAATTCCTTTAAGATTTTTGCTCTAGTTACTGTCACCATGTCAAAGTGTCGCTTCCAAAGAGGGAATCCAGACAGGTACAGTAGCGCGAACGTTCAAAGCTTGGTACATAATCGAGGATCCACAGGGGGCAGTCAAAGAAGCAGCGATGTTGTGCTAATTATGGTTTCCCCCCGGTGTGACTGGAAATGAGATCCTGAAATAGCTACTTCCTGGTTCTATTTTCAGCGGAGGTCAGCAAGCGGAGGAGTACGACACTGCAGGAGACGTGATGTGGCTCCGTCGATTTGACCCTCACTTACTGCGTATCCTTTATTCAAACCCTGGAAGCTGAGTTTGTCATTGTGCGAGTAAGCATATAGGCACGAATACAACAGTGTGTCCCGCCATGAGCAGGTAACCAGGAGAGGGCTCCCCCGAATCTCTGCATGCGTTTGTCCACGTTGATGACCTTGGCTGTGAGTAAAACTACACTCACATCTCACTCATTTTTCAGGTTTGTTACACAAACACTGATTTTCTTGAACAGATACCACGTGGCGCACTACACACCAAACACACGCATTTCATACCTTTCCTATTAACAGATGCAAATAACTACACATGCTGCTACAAGCCATCACGTGTGTGTATATGTAAACAGACACACAAAAATAGTTTAACCTTGAAAACTGACACATGTTAACATATTCAATTTCACTCTCTGTTTGTCTCTCACTTAGACTCTCTCTGACACACACACACACACACGCACACACACATCGGAGGCTTTAGAGCAGCATTAGTCATCAGTCCTCTGCTGTAAGTCTTTCCGCTCACTGAAGAGCCTATAGAAGTGAAACTGAAGGTCACATACATACAGTACTCAAATGCTTTCCATAACATTTTCTGCGTGTGAACTGGCAGTAATGAACCAATCAGAATTTTGCGGCTGATTTCCGTTTATAGATTTCTCATAACTTTGATCAGCCAATACGGACTGTAGTCAAAACCAATTTCTGAACACATAATGGGATAACAGCAATGTGCCTTTCCACTGTGAGTTGACACATTTTTATATTAGTATCAAGGGCGATATTATGTGAGCAGTCACTACTTCTGGAAATGTTTATTTTTATCCACAGCTTCATCTTCACATGCATTTTTTTTCCCACCACTAATCTTCCTTAAATCTTAATTTAAATGAGTTAGTTTTCCTAAAGCTACCACTCTCTTTAGTCTCATCTTATATCTTTTGGTCATCGAGTCAGACTGTTTACTAAATTATAATGAAGTTCTTTAGAAGAATCTTTGCAGTGAGCTGTGTAAACATTGTAAAAAGCAATATCCCTGTGTATTTCATATAATTTAACCTTGACCAGGATTTCCAGACCTCCAAGGTCAAAAGTGTAAATCGAAGCAACTTTGCTGTACTCCATTTAGCTTCCCTGTTTTCTGCTCTAGATCTTGCTCTCTCTCGGAGTCTGAATGGACTGAAGACAATGATCTGTTTCCTTTGGCCTTTTTAAGGCAGGAAACATAAAAAAAACTACATTATTTCAAAGTTTTTGACCTGGTGATCACTAGTCAAGGCCAATCATGCTGAAAATCAGGCAATTTGAATCTCCAGTCGGTGCATCTCTAATTTGCAGGATCATCAAGGAGGAGTGTAACTGGTCATAAATTTAATGTGCTTTAATCCTCAAACAAATCTTCAAATCATTATCGCCAGCAGCAAGGAGAGCATTGAGTCCAGATGGCGTAGCCCTTATGCGCATCATAAAGTCAGTCTGTGATTATGTAATGAGGCAAGCGACGGCAAAAATGCCTGGAATATCATACCTGCCAAGCATCTTGAGAAACATGTAAGTTGGTTTGATTTACATTTTAATTGATTCGTCACTTCATTTTCTATTAAATTGAAAACATATTTAGTCAAAATCAAGACTTCAGCCTACTGCGCACTCCCGAAGGCGCCCCTTGTTTATGAAGAAGCATCATTAATTGATCCTGGTTATATGAGTACAGGTTGCTACACTGGAAGTTTGTGTGGTCATGTCTCCTTCACGGTACAGTAAGGTCATAAACCTGATATGTACATGTTATTTGTATAATAGGAGTGTGTGGATGAATGTGAGTGTGAGCCTATGTTTCCATTTGTGTCTCTGTAATACATAACAGTATGAGTGTGTGTACGGTCTAGTGTTTTTGTGTCTCTGTGTGGCTGGCTGTAAGGGGCCAGGTTTTTCCCCTACAGGCTGGTTTGAATCGATAGTGCTAGAAAGTGCTGAAATAGCAGCCTGATTCACACACACACACACACACGCACGCACACGCACACAACAACATTCACAGATACAGATGGGTGACTCACTTGAGCAGAAATCATAAACAAGAGAGGTGACTTCTGAAACAAGGCAAACGCACAGAGACAAAGAAACAGTGCGAAGGAAGCGAGGGACTCAGAGACTCTGATTTAACTACAGTGTTTGGAGTTTCAAGATTGGCTACTGGAAACATGAAAATGCTCTGCCCTCTCGCTCCCTGATCCACTCATTTGACCTTCAGTGGCTGCGCACTTCCTTAACTACCTAACCAAGTGAGGAACTTAAGCCCCTTCGATGTGTAAGCTGAGCCACACACATATGGGCTGGTACTTTACGGAATGGCTGGCTTTTAATGTCACAGGGAGAAAAAAAACAGAGATTTAAAAACAGTGGTGCATTACTGACTTCCTTTTTTACTTACTTGTATCAACTACTAAATTAAGCAAAAAGAAAGAGAAAAATAGCCCAAACTTCATGAATGACGTGCTTTTAGTATTTCTGCATTGCAGGTTTTAACACCTCTACACGGCTTTACTAAGAAAAGTTTGAAGCCCAGAGATTCTTTTTAAAATAAAAAATAAATCTCAGCTCAACAGCAATCAGTAACCTGTGGCTGAGCCAAGTTTAGAGTAGCTGCTGGCCTTTCTGGTCCATTGGATGCTCATTTGCTCTTCTTTGACTGCAGAAACTCTGCAGCAGCAAACCAGACTGAACCTTTTGTACCCGATAGAAAAATAAAAAAAAATAATAATAAAAAAAACCTTGACAATTACTTGAATGGAGGCTGAAAAGAATTGCAAAATGTGGAAATATGGCAGGGAGAAAATCAAAAGTGCAAAGCACAGATTGAAAAGCTGCCAACACGAGCATAACAGATGAACCCGACACCAACTAAAGAGGCCTGGATTTTAAAAAACTGCGAGGATTATTACTGAATGACAAATCAGGAGCGAGAAAGCACTAGAGGACTGATTAACTAAGAAAAACTAATTGATTGAACACAAAAACACACAAGGGAAAAGAATTGATTGGAGAACACTCGTACACTTTGTCATGAAAATCAAACCTTTCAGGATAACTTAACTCAAATGGAGAACCTTGAAAGTACCAAAACCAATATAAAAATATTTTATACATACAAAATTAAATAATATTATCTTTATAGTGGTAACGCTTTGAGGGAGATCCTTGATGTTGTGGCATTCCCATCCAAACACTCAGCATCTTTATGATCTGAACTGAATCATTTTGTTTTATTATATATCAATAATTTTTTTTCACACTCGTGTTGTTAATGGAACAGTTACTGGATGAACGATTTTCACAACGCACACCTGTGCAGTAGAGCTCATTTTCTTGTCTGACTCACCAGTATCACCAGTTCAGCCACTGCGTGACTGGGCTCCATTTTTGTTCTTCATACATAAAGTGATTCAACAGGCTTGAGTTTAACTCCAGCAACAAGAGTCACAGTCAACAGTGTCTGCGTGCATGTGTGTCTGTGCGTGTGTGTGTGGGGCGGGGGTGGTTGGATGGATTTGTGAATTGTTTGCGTGTGTGTGTGTGTGTGTGTGTTAGCGTGCGAGTGGTTTCCGCTATTAAAGATTCACCGGCTCACTCAGCTGCTGCTGCTGTTAGGCTCCCAATCTGGGTCATGTCTCCCTCCTCTGCTCCCTGAGCTACCTCCATCCCTCCATCCTTTCCGTGCTTCTCCCTCCTCGTCTCAGCTTTCCGTCTCTCTGTTTCCCTGTCTCATTTCCTTCTCTCCATCTTTTCTCCTTTCTTGTTTTCCTTCGCCCGTTCCTCTGCCTTCTCTTGTGCTCTCCGAGGGAGTATTTGCTTAACTACAGCGCTCCGAGGCAGGCCCATGCTCTCATCCAGAATCCAAGTCAAATAAAGATGCCCATAAATTTTTAAAAGATGTGCTGAATAATTTCTACTATTTTCGGTGATTGTGTGCGTGTGTGTGTGTGTGTGTGTGTGTGTGTGTGTGCATTCATGTGTGGTTTAGACATTATAGAGTTGTCGTTAGCACTTCGTTACTGATGGAGTGTTGAGTTCAGACTGCTCAGTTGCATCAGCATTAGCTGCTTCATTTATGCCTCAGCAGCAGCTCATCAGCTACAGCAACAACTGGTGAAATTCATGCCTGTATGCTGATCGTGTGGCAGCCTTGGACTCACTATCGTTTTGGTGCATGCCCACACTGTTTACAGAGACTACAACCTCCACCACTGCACACTCCTGCGTGAAGGATTGCTCTCTATGAGTATTTGTTTGACCCTCCTGGGAATATCCATTTAGTTTTAAAGCACTGGGACGGTGGCTTTTTTATAGCTTTGTTCCTATGCTTCTTTAAGAAAAAAAAAAAACAACTTGTGAGCAACATGTGACAGTGAGTGTGGTATCAGCTACAGTACAGTTGAGATGGATCTTCTTATGTAACAAAGAAAATAGAAAACGTCTTTTATGCACAGTCAGTGGTGCATTTAGTACATTTTGGTTAAAAATGTTTTGAATGTAAATGAAAAAGACATTGAGAAAGTTTTAAATTAGAACTTATAACTTATGCTTATGGTTGCAGCACCTATTTTATTTCTTCCGCTCTTTTATCTCCTGTGTTGCGCTAACTAAACACACATTTTATTCAGAATGAAAAATGAAGTCCTTTTACCAATATTGTGGACATTTGTGTTTTGCATCAATAATGTGATATTTTCCGGGCCTGTGCCAGATTTACGTCTCAAACACTGAATCATCTGCTGGAGGTGAAATAAGTCACTTTTAGCCAAATTATGATGAGGACACGTTCATGTGCCGTTTCTTCACGTTACAATCATCCTTGTAGCTCTTTCAGCTTTTTTGCACATTTGTCCAGCATACTGCTTTTCATCCTGACAGCAAACATAATATTGGTGTTTATGTCACTGTATCTATGGCTTCTATTTCTATACTGAGAGATGATGATTTTTCACACTGTTTTTTTAATGCCTCTCATTCTTAGGACTAGATAATTCAGCTGTTGCTAATCCTCTTTGACATTTTTTATTGTGGATTTGCAATATCTCTTTGAAATCGAAACCTTTATTATATAAAGGAACAAACAGCGAGTCGATGAAGTAGCAGTGTTTGTTGAGATACATTCTCATCGAACTCAGTGCGGCTTTAATTAGCGACACAGTGACGAACAGAGCGGGCAAACCCTGAGGACTCTCCGTGTTTCTATCCCAGCCCAACGTTTCTCTCTCCACTCTGCACCTCCACCTACCGCGGTTGTGAACAGCACTTGTCTCCTTGCTGATGTTTCTGATGACAGCTGACATTTCTACAAACAGTCTGGGGAAGCGGTGAGAACATTCACAACCCTGTCCTACACTGCTTTGCTCTCAACGTCGTGCGTCATGTCTGGAGTGGGTGTGGGGAAGATGTAGCTACACTGATACAGACATTTTACCACTCACTCTGTGGCAGCGTATAGAAATGCTGGAAAGTGAAACAGTCGACTTCCTGTTTCTCAAACACTGTTGCATATCAGATTCTTTTAAACTGGAACTGTGCACCTGTGTTACTTATACATTCAATTACATTCAGTACAATTTCTGTTAGGAATTACAGTCCCCTCTGCATTTACTAGTACCCTTGGTTTAGGTAAGTGAAAAGCCTTCCAAAAAAGTCATCTGTTATTTTTGAAGCATAGCATTGCACTGAAGCATTGAGAAAAATCCAAAACGGTCAGTGAGCACTACAGCACAGGTTGGTAGCTCTTAATAAAGCAGTTTGCAGTTTGAGTCATTTGAACATTGAGTTAGTAATAACTGACTTCAAATTACGAGGAAAGGTTTAATGCCGGCGAGATAAGACTGATGTGAGTTGATATTCGCAAATGACGAAATAGCACGAAATATTTGCTTACACTCGTCCATATCTAAAATATTTCAAAAAGTTTAACACGACTTAAAATGATGAGAAACAAGTTTGCACAAAGAGCCAAGTTTGTTTCCTCTCTATGCAAATTAAGACTGATAAGGAGGGTGAAAGAGCAGACTTAATGTTTTGAGAATTGCATCAATATTTTCTTTTAAGGAGTCAGACACGAAAAAAAATCAATTTCTCTGTTTTTATGCATTTTTATAGTGAGTAGCCATGAGATGTGGAGAGAGCTGCATACATTTGGGTGTTTTATTTATTTATGTATTTATTTTATTTTATTTGAATCTGTTGATTAAGTAAAATCTTACAGGAATTCCTTCAATGCCTTCAAATCCCAACCTGGGGCTTTTCTGCACAGAGTTTGCATGTTCTCCCTGTGGATGTGTGGGTTCTGTTTGGGTACCCCGGCTTCCTCCCGTGGTCCAAAATATGATTGTTTATTTTTATCAATCCTGATGTGTGCATGAATTGCTGACCAGTATGTGTCTGTGTGGCCTGTTGATGAAGTGGTGATCTGTCCAGGATGGACACTGCCTCTTTCCTGCTACCTACTATTAATAATAGTCATAGCATTGATAGTTCATCAAATGTAAAACTGTACAGAAGGAGACAGAGGAAAAGATAAGGGGAGACGAGATGAGGAAGGGAAATTTCTGACAAGTCAGTCTTCAAAGAAAAGTCTAACCAGCAGCATAAGAACAAGCAGCCTCCTCTTGATAAAGCGTTACACTATGACACCCAACTTGATTCTGCTCCGTCCTGCAGGAAAGTCGATCTCATGGAGCGGCTGATCTTGATTGTTTGGCTACATAAAGATTCAGACTTTCCTCCCTTTAACTTAGTAAGATTAAAGTGTTTTATTATCTTTTGCTCTGAATCTGTTTATGTCTCACTCACTGCAGCCAAATATTCAGAGGTTTAATTTTGCTCTTGCGTAGTTTTATAAAAGGACAACAGTCCTTATTAGCACGATGAGCAAAAGAAACCTCTGAGTTCACCGCTTTTAGAAAAGAAAGATCGGACTGAGGGAAGGAAACACGAGAAGCAAAGCAGGAACAGTGAAGCAAATAAGGGAAGAACATTGAAGGAAGGAGGGAAATTTATATTTGGAGATATTCAAATTTGGTTCAATTCAAACTGAGATTAAGTCAAGAGGTTAATGTCACAAACTTTCCACGCCAATCGGACATCTGCTCCATACACACCTGACCTTTGGTATTTTAATTTTATTTTGCATCCTCAGCACTTGCTCGTTCCCTCCAACGACACATCCACACGCGCACGCAGAATGATGCACGCACACACTCTGTTCATTTGACTTGCCAGGAAAGAAAGACCGCGATCCACTCAAGTAGGTCCCTGGACATGAATCTAAAGACAGTAGGGAGCGTGCAGAGCAATCAAGTGATAAAGCTTATTATCTGAGAAGAGCTATATTCTAAGACTTATTATCTACCAGGAGTTAAATGACTTTCAGGTCCTCAAAGGCCCCATGGCCTGGTTTGACTGCTGGAGAGGAAAAAGAAGAGGTGTTTGGATGAGAAGGGGAAAAATAAATTATGTGAGAGAAGAGAAAGAAGAGGTGAAAAGATGAGAGGAAAAATATGAGGAGAGGAGATGCTTGAAGATAGGAGTGAGAGAGAAGAAGGTGATTCATGGGTGTAGGCAGTTGTTGCTCTGACTTCATGCAGCTACTGTGAAACCAATATTCTGTCGAGGGTTGGCAAATACACTGTACTTCATAAAGCTGCCAGGGGCTGCATTCTTTCTTTGTTGAAACTGCAAAGGTAGCTTAGTGTTGATACTGTACATAGTTTATTGCAGTGGATGCCACAGATGTTGGGAAAGCAAAAATAGATTTGGCGTGTGAATGCTTATGGGAAGGAGGCTGAACTGCAGCTTTACTAAAGGATGAGTTGCATGCTGCAGAAAATGAGAAAACAGCATTTAGAGAAGAGGGATGATTATAAAGTCAGCATTTGCTATATGCAATATGTACCATCGTATTTCTATTCACACGCGTGTAAAATTGTTCAATTCCAACACTCGGGCTGGTGAGTTGAATTTGAATTGTTTTCATTACTAAATTTCTAGCAATAGTGAAAATCTTCTCAACTCTTTTCATTTTAGATTGTCAGCTAAATATCACAACTATCGATGCAAAATCTCCTGAACTCCAGGTCAATTTACCACTCCTGACATTTACTCAGATATATTTCCAAGAGTAAAAAGTTTCTATAGATCATGAGTAGAATGAGACCTTCATCTTCTGCTAAGTATGAAGTGGCATTGTTTTACTGCCCCTAATTCCCAGATTTTTTAAAAATTGTTACAGAAACGATTTTTGATCTGCTTATCTAGCTCCCTGTCAGCGACAGCTGTGCTGGAGAGCAAACCCTAGCTTGGACTGTATGGGAACAAGAACAAGAGGAGCTCTGGATTCAGCTCCTGTTTTCGTATTTCTCAGTAACATCCCTGCTCCACCTGTTCTTACCGGAAAACAAAAGACGAACTGCTGTTTATGCAACGTTGGCATTTTCTCTAGCGGATGTCCGTCTGCCACAACATGGAGGATGAAGCCTCCTCTCTGCCTTTCCTTCTGATTAATTCAGATAAATGTTGTTTGACCACTTCTGGACAGTGTATTGAACTCCTAGTCTTAGATGGTAAGGGACATTTTATGGGAAAGAATAAAACCACAACAAAAAAACTAAATCTTACACCCTTCATTCTAATACAGACTGAGAAGGTGTCATGTTTCATAAAATGCAACAAATTTCTTCATGTTTAGACCTAAAAACATAGCAGGAGTATTTGTCGCTGCTACTGGGATTCTGCTGACCTCGGAGGCAACTTGAGGATTTGAAATGTCGCAGCATAGCTTGAGAAATATGGTGACCATAAAGACCGTGACAGTGGTTTAAGACTTCATTCCGTATCTTCCTTCATGTCTACCTCTGTGCTCTTGGCCCTGCTTTTATTAACGCTTAGCTCCAGGAAAATTAAATAAATTCATACACGCTGACCCCAAGGGAGTTACCGACTGTCGATAAAATATTAACTGCTCGTAGTTTTAAAGAGGACGTCCTTTTAAACCGTTTGAACTACTTCTTTAAGGGTTTACTGGTTAAAACTTCAAAGCCAATTGTGGCAATCACAGAAGGTAAAAATGACTAAATATGGACCTTATAAAAGTCATCGGCACAGAGCGCAACCAGAAGTGAGCTCCCAAATAAAATTCCACCTATTATGCGACCTTATAGCACCTGTATAAGGATTTGTCAAAAATACACAGCAAGATAAAACACAAACAGCTTAAGAAGTAGAATGTAGTATAAAAAAAAAAATAAATGAGTGTGCTTAACATTTTTTTAACTTCCTTTTTATCTTCACATTAAGAACATGCCATGAGATATTTACACTACACTTTGACTTTGCTGCGGGAAGCAAATGAACAAGTGTTTCTAATTGCAGTCGGAGGGAAAATGCGATTTCATATGCTTTCTGAGCAGTGATCAGGAAAGTTTCTCTGCACTTAATGGAAAAGCACTTGAAACAGGAGCTCTAACCATGCCCTTTTCCAAACCACTGTTTAAACACCTTTTAAGGCATTATCAAACTGCAGTATTTAACAGTAGAGGCAGCTTAAAAAATGCTAACAAGCTTGCTGTGAATTAATGTCAGCTCAGCGCCTCTTTAAACATACAATATTGACAAAGCTAATGCAAACTAAGAGCTGTTTAGCTCAGAGTCAAGTGTTTTTCTTCTGTGTAAATGAACTAAGCACTCCTCTGACTAGAAAAGAAAACTTTGCACATCGGTATGAATTGCCTTAAAAGCTACTTAGACGGCAGAGACAACCTATAATATTCCCCCAAGAGTACGGCGCTGTGCCGAGCATTTACAATGACTCAAAGAGAACTTGAATCTACAGACAAAAACACAGAGCTGCAACAAAATATCCTTGGTTGATTAAGATTATTCTTTATTATGAAGTGCCACAAAATGCTTTGTGATCATTGTGCTTACATTGTCTGAATACTGGCTCAAAAAAAACAAACAAACAAAAAAAAAAAAAAACTCACAGGAAATTTTCACTCTGGAACAGAGATCCAACCCTCCTGCGTTAAGGTAAGTCAGATATCGCTATACAGCAGTAAAAACGTCTCAATCCAAAGGATTCTTTACAAACCCTCCTGCAATAAATGATTATTTAGGCTATCATCATTCTTTAACTTGGAAATACAAAAGAAGAAGAAGAGAGGTCAAGCTAGTACAAGTTTTATTTTGTATATAATTCTTCTCTACCTGATTTCTAGTTAGTTTCATTGTGCTACTTTCTTTAAAGGTGGAGATGACTACAATGGAAGTACTTAAAGATCAGGAGCTCACCAGGAGACAGACTCAAGCAGGCAGACGTCATAAAGTTTTCCCTTCGGCTTAAAACCACTGAAAAGCCTCATGAGAGTTTCAGCCAAAACACTCAGAAGACAGAATAGAGTGCAAAGTCTATCAACCAACACTTTGAGACATTAAAACGGGAAACAGAGTCAGAGGATCGTGACATGAACTCGGTTGCTGCAGTAAAGGTTACTATGGCTGTTCAAAGTCCTGATTATTACGGCTCTAGACCTTTGAGTTAAACTAAGAAATATAAAGGCTGCATTTTTGTTCTGTTTGTATAAATTTTGCTATAAAAACATTTTAATCATCTGCGATGCTGAAACAAAATTTAAAAGGCTGTCTGTATTGTACATGAAAGCTGTTCTAAATTACAAATCGAAAACACACAAAGGGCTTCAAAAAGTTGGTGATCTACGATCAATGTTTTGATCAATTTTAGATGACTGAAGTCCAGATCAAGACCACAACTGGCTGGTTCACATTCTTACTTTACGAGAAATAACAAAACAATGTTTTCTCTTTCATCAAGATCTCATCAACACTTTTTTTTCAGCCATTACTGTAGGAGATAAAGAAGTCAGAAGTGTGAGATGCTATCTTCTCACACTTCTGACTAGATTTAGGCTTTTTGCCTTCAGAACATCATTGCAGACACATCTAAATTTATGCAAGGTTTTTCTTCTTTCACTCTTATAACAAGTTAAGAAAACTCAGTTTAGTCTGTGTAATCTTTAAGACACCCTCTGTCAAAAACATCTCCAAACAGCATCAGTCCTCAGGAAGTGGTGTAATTATCAAAGCTCGGCAATCCACATAGCTAACGTAGTTCCAGACAGATTTGTTATTCCAAATGGCTTATAATCAGGCACTGTGTGCTTGCATGCATATGGATGCACTCGTTAACACATTTCTGAATGTTTCTGCTCAAGCTTACAATATGTACAAACTGTATAGTGTCACAGATTCACATAAGTACAATCTAAAAATGCATGTCTGCGCTCAGTCTGTCTCATGGGAAGCTCCATGAATCTGGAAAAAAAAAAAAAAAAGAGGTTTCTGAGCTGCAGAGATCTGGGTTCAGCATCACTGCTGTTGACCACCTACATTAGAAACTAAATGATTTATGGGGTCAGAGCTGATTCAAGTTAACCTGTCTGCAGGTATATCACTCATACAGTGAGCCCACGGTGTGGCCCAGTGGAGGTAAATGGGGGGCCTGCTGCAGAACAATGCAGACTGTTCCGTGCAGCTGCAGCATGAAACTGTGAACTGTAATCAGACTGGCCAGTCAAAGTGCAGCCTGCGTCTGTTGTTGAAGAATGCACAGTTAATGTTGTGGAAGCGCTCAGGGGGAGATGGCTGAATAATGCATTTGAGTCAGAGTTGACCTCAGTCTAGCTTCAGCAATGCACCAAACTTTGCCTTGGTTTTTCCAATAAGGCATGCTGAGAGTTACGTGTTGCCTCCCAGCTTGGGTTTGTGCAGCTCTTATGGCAAAACTCGGTGTGACTCCTTTTGGCTTCCTGCTGAATATCACAGCAAAATTTAATAAGTCTGCCTCAATAAATTAAGACTATTGCAAAAATATTTTTTATTTCAGTAATTCGGGCTAAAAAGAGAAACAGATTGATTACATAGACTCTTATAATTTGGCTGTTTTTGGGCCAATTTACAGCTAATGAAAACCCAAAATTGTTATTTCCAGAAAATGTCAATGTCACTATTGCATAGCAACAATAAAAAAAATATTTGAATACAGGAATATTGTGCTGTGGCCTACACAGTGATGAGAGTGACTGCCTACAGAAACAGGAGAGTGAAATATCTCTTGATACAAAAACTGTACCCACAGTTTACACTCTGCCAATCTCTCTGACACTCATGAGGGGAATTTGTGTAACAATTCTTTAAAAGCTATACATCTCCCTTTTGCTTGGGCTTTACTTTTCTTCCACACTTTTTCCTTCCACTTAACTTCCCATCACTACGCCTGGATTAAGCCCTTTGTGAACTCAATGACCTTTAATCGCTTAAACTTTTTCCGGACAATGTCAAGACTCTCTGTGAGTCAGCAGTCTTATTTGTGTAGGTTTCCAAGAAACAACATTTTGACTTTTCACGAGCTCAGCAAATTAACAGAAATGGATGCTTGAAATATATCACTCAGCATGTAGCGAATCCATATCATATATGAGTTTCCCTTTCTGAATCAAATTACTGAAATAAATGTACTTTTCCATGATATCCAGCTTTTCGGAATGCACCTGTCCATCCGTGGAATGGACGATGCAGAAAATTGCCAGGTATGTCACAAGCACACAGCAGTTATCCTACAATAGGCCCCACACCCAGCAGACAGCTGATCCCAGCCTCTCAAAGCCTAAATCCTACATTAGTTCTACTCACTAAGAGGCAGGCAGTGCATAACAAGAAAGGAAAGACGGGACTTTTCTTTTCGTCACTCTAACACTACATTGGCATGATCCCTGATGTCTGCAATGTTAGTATTTTTCAGTTTATGACTATAGGTGAAGTAAAACATACCTGATTCGTCAAACTGCTATACAGTAGTAGGTAATACTTCATAACTTCATCATAAAATTCCATGCATTAGGTGATTATTGCTTTTAAGAGTCCTATGGAGGCTCCAAGAGAAAAATATTGCCCTCGGGTTCTATCTATAGGAATTTTGGCAAAAATTCATAAGCTTTTTTTTTTTATGTGGTTGGCATAGGTTTCATTATTTTTCTTTTTTTTTTTTTGCATGCAATAATGTTAATTTAAAAAAAAAGAACGTAAACAACATAATAGAAAAAAAATCGTACGCAAAAAAAGTGACATATGCTTTGGCCTGTAGTGGTAAAAAGACATATCCAGAACTTAAAGTGCAAATAAACAGCATCTGTTGTCGTCAAATCAAGTAGAAATATACAACAAATAATAAAAAGAAACATTACTTAAATAAATAAATACATAAATAGTTATTTTTTTACCTCAACGGTGGAGAGATTATGGTCACTTGGTGCAGCAGAGCATTATTAATATTCTTCTCATTATTATTACTATTCTTATTACTACTATTCCCCCAAAAGAGCAGAATCAGAATGGAAAAAAAAAACACTTTCACTGCATTTCAGTGCATGGAGAAAACTAGTAGCTATACGTTTGCTATTGTCATTATTCTCGTCATCATCATCATCATCAATGTTCCAAAATATATGTAGTCATATTATATCTAGATGCCAGGAGGAAGCTGCAGTAATATCAGTGTCTCTGTCCTGAACAGACAGAGAAAAAAGGAGGTGACGTGATTTCAAGGAAGTGCATGCGTCGATCAGTTAAATCCTTAAGTGGGAAAATCTCAAGGAGAAAAATTGTGCTATCTTCATCATATTCGTCATTGTGGACAGGCTCCAAGGGAGAGGAGGGGGGCAGTGGGCAGGTGAGGGAGGTAGAAGGAGGGAAAGCAAGGTCGCATTCTGACCAAAAATATACTGTCTGCAGTTTAGTCTTTAAGGATAATGGTAATTTGTGTCTGCGGTTTTGTCCCTCATTTGATCTCTTTGTAGGTTGTCATGCGTCTAATGGGCCAAGAGGGGAGAAGGGGCCTTTGAAGCAGGCAGATTCGTAGTGCTTGTTCAGATAACTCTTGAGAGCGAAGGTCTTGTTGCAGCGTTTGCATTTGAAGTGCTTGAAGGCCGAATGCGTCTGCATGTGGGCGCGCAGGTTCGAGCGGTCCGCGAAGGCCTTCCCGCAGTGGGCGCACCCGAATGGTTTCTCACCGGTGTGAGAGCGCATGTGGCCCTGCAGGAGCCACGGCCGGCTGAACGCCTTCCCGCACACATCACACTTGTGCTTGAGGTCATGAGTGAGCAGGTGCATGGCCATGGCGGGCATGGACACGTACACCTTCCCACAGGTGGGGCACTTCTTTGCCAGCTTGCTGTCAAGCGAACGGTGTGTCTGTTTGTGCCGGCTCAGGTTGGAAGACGTGGCGTAGGTTTTGCCACACTCGTTGCAGGTGTGCCTCTGGACGCTCCGCGGGCTACCGAGGGCTTTCCTTCTCGAACGGCCGTCGGTGATGAAGAAGGCATCGACTGTGTATCCCTCGCTCACTGCGGCGTCGCCGTTGATGTAGCCGTCTGTGATTTCCGAGCCCGGGCTGTCCGGAGACTCTGAGTCGGGGGCACCGTAGTCGCTGTGGATACCGTCATAGAGGGGGTCAGGAGAGGGCACCTTGATGCCGCCATCGCTCTCACCATCATACACGACAGGACTGATGTAGTCACTGATGTAGGCAGCTAAGGTGGGAACAAGAAAATAGTGTCACACCAAAGTAGGAATGATGCACATTAATATTTCTGTCCCTGAAGAACTTTGATATGTTTGTTAGACACTAAAGAAAACACATCGATGCTGTTTTGCTAAGCTATTTATATCCCTTGAACCTTCACGCAGTCACATTACAACTTCAGACTTCAGTGCATTTTATTAGGGCTCCATGTTGCACAGCTATTCTCACAGAATAGCAGCTGTGAGATGGATAGTGAGGTGGTTTACAAAGGTTTTCGCAAAAACAACTCTGAAAACTGTGGCGTGCGTATTCTTACACGTATTTTTGCTGCATTTATAGCTAATCTTTTGGGTCATCTCGCCAACAGCTTTGCAGATATACAGACAAAAATAGTTGTCCATTTGCAAAATAACTCAAACTGAGTCAGAGTGGATGTAGATCATCTGTGAACAGAAAATCACAAATATACCGAACATGTCAATCTAAAATATTACATTGTAACTCTGGCTGTATGTTTTGAGCTATTGCTTTCCTGTAAGGTGAACTTCCATTCCAGTCTCAAGCCTCAAGCAGACTGATAGCTTTTCTTCCAGTATTTCCCTCGATTTTGTTCCATCCATCTCCCCTTTGCCTCTAAATAGTTTTCCTGATGTTTATGGAGAAAAGCTATTTTAGGTCTTGCTGTTTAAAACCCCCAAGACCTTCAAGGAACAAATGAATTAATGCCATATAAATCACAAGCTAATTAGGAGAGATTTTGAATTTTCTTTTGGGGGATCAGAGTAATCAATGATATATGCTAATGCAAGCCACACTTGCTAAGCTTTAATTTATAAAATTGTTTGTAAACCACAAACCATTAAATCCAGCTGAAAAACAGTAAAATCAGGGAAAGCAGCAGAATAAAATGTGAACAAGGCCAAGGTGTTTGAATTTTTAGCATGGTATTATGTAACACGGCTGCCTGTTGAGGACAGAGAGGCGCACTGACAAAATCCTTAGCAAAGTGACACAGAACTGCAGTTTCGATGATAAAAATAATACCAATTTATTACTGCACATATGGCTCCTCTGGGACAAAGTGGCGACTAACACATCGGTGATTAAAATCATTAAAGTCCTGCAGACAGTAAGTCATGAAAACCTGAAGTTTCTTAAGCTTATATGTCTTTGCATGCACATTAATGTTGATTTACAAACCCAAGGTGATTAACCATTGTTATTTCAGAAAATCAAATATTCCTTCCTGTCGTTACATGTGGCAGTAAAACGGCGAGCACTTCATCATGCTCAAACCACGAGCAATCAGACACTCAATAAAAAGCTTAAAATGTTAATGATTATCTAAAAATATAGGGCAGAAGAAACAAACTAACCAGTGATTAATGGCTAGAAGATGCACTTCAAGATTGTAATAGTATATAGACGATTATAATTACGGAGTTACAAATATTAACATAATACAATATTCAAAAGCATCAGGTGTGAGAGCATGCCTGCACTGACAGCTGCAGTCCTTCGGTATCTGTGCTGTAACACTGCCGCAGCAACTGTATCCAAGTTCTGCATAAGTGATAAGGTGTGAAATCAATGTACAATCAGTGAAACAGCAGTAATTTCAGCGTGTGTCAAACATCTGTTTAAAAAAAAAAAAATACATATATTTGAATTTCCTTTTCATGAGACGGAGCATCTGTCTCTCCTCGTTGTACACCTGTGACCAGGAGAGGCTGTTTGAAAGGATCCGCAGTGTGAGTCCTGAACTAATTTAGCAATACATCTCCCCTTGGCCCTCAAGAGCTGCAGTTAAAAACACTCTCCCTCTAAAAGATGAATGCACACAGGCTGACCCTGAACCTGAGGAAAAAGAAGCTGATTTAGCGTGTGAAAACAAGAATCAGCACAGTGGACTGATCCGGGGCGGAACGGGGTTGATGCTACAGTGACCACTGGCTTGCAGTCAGTGCAGCTTCGGTCAGTGCAGTGACCTGTTGGCTTTGTGCTTTTTTGACTTGACAGAAAAATTAAGAACTTTTTCTCAAAACTAATTTTTTTTTTTCCTGAGGGTCAGAACTGATTGTGTTCTGCTCTTATTGGAAGCGGTTGCAAAAATCACTTGTATTTACGTAAAGCTGGTAAAACATGCATCATTTTGGAATATACAATCGTTTCAATTATGTTTAATGACTACACTCACTATAGGTAACCTATGTAGGTTACCATATTAGGCTGCAGAAGACTGAAAAAATGTTGCCTATCTTCATGAACACAATAAATTGTAAATTACTTTAGCTATTTGAAGTATCATCCAAAATTTATATGCATTATATACTGACCCACTATCTTTGAGCCAAGTTGTGTTGCTAGTCAATGCTGCTTTGTTTTGCTATATATTTTATTTTTAATTTGAATCTTTGCACAGTCATGTGACCCTGGGTATTATTTCATAAAAACATTTTTATTTGACGTAAACTGAGTGGAAGTTCAATACATTTTCAACTGACTTGACATCAAACCTCTGCAGCCTTGACAAATCAAGTGTCTTATACCGACAATAAGTGGACTCTGTTTAATACACAGTTTATGTGGGCATTTTTTTTACATTCAGTTTTATTAGGAGGATTAGAAAAAAAAGATTGTTTAAATTTAATCCACACTTTATTTGCAAACAAAAAAAAAAGACATGAATCATCCTTTTCAAATTATCCACCACATTTTTAACTAACACTCTCAACCCTATTAGAAGGTATTACTGTAAGATGAGAAAATGTGTCAAACTTCTAGATGTGTGAATTTATTTTTAGACAGATTTAGGTTACACTTATATTAATCTACTCTCACTACACGTTTTTTTTCAGTCATTGGCAATTCCACGTAAACATAACTCTCCTGCAGATCCACTTCATTCTCTCATGATTGGGTCTGCTGCAGTGACGATCCAAATCTTTCCCTCAAATATTTCTAAACACCAAATGTCCACAAACATCCAGTAAAACTGAATATTAGTTTTGATGTTACCGATTTTTGAACTTCTACCTCTTATGTGCCACTCTTAAAGTCGTTCCTTGAAATATCTAAACTAAGACAAATTCATAAAAACTCAGTCAGTGCAGTCATATTTGGTGAATGTAATGTTGATTAAACCATACGAATTTCTTATTCCTTTTAGTGATGTCTATTTATTTTGGTGATAATAGACATCAAAATGTAATGCTTGTTCAATTGTTGACTGTATGGTGTTTATAACTTTTTATGTTTTTATTTTGCAAATCATTTTGAACGGCCTTGCTGGTGAAAAGTGCGATACAAATAAACTGAATCGATTGATTAATTGATGGACTGATTGGTTTAGGTGTTCTGTAGGTTACATGGTTGTAAAAATGTTTAGTTCAGTTTTTGTTTGAGTCTCAGGGAGGAAGACAGAACAAATCCCATGTGGCAAACATATCTGTTTGCATATAATAACAGCAGTTCGCAGTCCCATGTGAATACACACTGACGCCGAGGCAGAACACGGATGGGGTATAAATATAAATAATGAGTCTAAAAGGCATCATGTTCAGACCGAAAGTTTTCCTAAAATGGCCCTCTGTAGTGGGGATGTTTGAAGAAACTGCTTTGAGCTGCTTCAATCAGAGGTAAGAGATTGGAGACAAAAGGTGGCTGAGACAAACTGCATTACAGAAAGTGTCAAACCAGGCAGGTTAGGTTTGTTAACCTCGACATTAAAAAGCCGTTTTTGCTGAAGCATAGGATTGGCGGTATAGAGCATGCACGTTGGCGTGCAACAATCTGTCATTGATTCCCAGCTGGAGATAGAGCAGTTTATTCTGTGTCACACACACTTAACGTATATGTGGGCAGGTTTGCAGTTTTCATATAGTTCAAAATGATCAGCTTCGCCGTCATGATTGTAGCAAAGGCCAGATTTGTCAAGAAACCGAAACGTGACGATTAAGCCAAACGTTTACAACAAGATTCAATACATTTAATGCCAAATGTCTCATTTTGTAAACAGCATTGCTGCTCTTTACCTGCAGAAGAGAGTTAGGACTTATCTGGAAAACAGGCTGTAAATGTCGAGTAAATGTTTCTGCTTCAGACATTCTTTGTAAAATTGTTAAATAAATGCTTTTCCTAGAATTGCGTCTCCTTGGGTGCAATACTTACATGGCTGCAAAAGACTAGGGAATTACACATGAATGAAAAAAAAAAATCAGAAAACTAGGTCACACTTTTTAAAACCATTCAGTAAGCAGAGTAATATTTAAAATTCTGCATTTTCTGACATTTATTTAATTTGTTATGCCTTAACTGGTTAAATTAAAAAAAGGCTACATCAATTCTCTGTTTTAAAACGTTGTCCTTATGTGACAGTTTAATATAATGGCTGTTGTTGCAGGTAAAGAGTGAATCATCCAGAGCGAGAAAACCAGCGTGCAAAAAAAAAAAAAAAAATCTGCCAACACTGCAAAAATAGAGCAGTAACACCTGGTGCACGGAAACGGTGTAGAGCGTGTCAGAGGATCAGCCTCCGGTAAGGTCAGTTTAATATACAATCTTGTCTGATAACAGCAGTGGCTTTGGAGAAGCTCGTTGCATTGTTAAATGTAAACTACTAAATTGCTGGTTAAGCTGTTCATATTGCACCTGTTGTAGTGTATTAGTGTGTCTGTCTGAGGTGGAAATCAAACAAATTTAAACATGAATAAATGCCCCTTTTTTTTAATTGATTGTTTTCTGCAACCTCCAGGACACCAAAGAGGAGATTCTGACACATCTCCTTTCAAGCATGTCTGAAAATGGTGCATTTTACTTTCACAGAAGCGGGAAAGTAAAAGCACATCGGCTCTCCTTATCTTTTTTTTTTTTTTTTTTTTTTGTCGTTACTTATTATTCTGCGTGGGAGCAAGAAGGTCCCAGCTGAGCATTAGGAAGGATCAGTGAAGCATGCGAGAAGCTCTTGATTGAGTTAATTTCACAAGTGACCTTTACGCAGCCCAACTCTAAGAGAAGAACAAATGCTACAGGATCAAATCCAGTGAAGAATGTTTTACATTTTGCAGGAAAAACGCTTCAATTGTCGAGTCCTCCGTGTTTTTGCTGTCCATCGCAGCATCTGCTCGTCTGATCTCTCCCAGTCCTGCGGAGCTTAAACCTCTTACAGGCTACTGTGTAATCTAACTTTGATATATTTTCAATAGCTGATTGAGGGAATGAGACATAAGTAAGTGTTAATGACCATGTGATAACTCTGCGTTGTCTGAGGTCGTTCCCTAATAATTGATTGCAGACTGTCCCACTACAACACCCACTTTATTGAAGGGTTTGAAAAAGAACCAGACTGAAAGTGTGGCTAGCTATAAAAACATGACATGAAAATGATGACATTAGAAAATGTCCCACTAGATGAAATGAACGCAGTAAAATGCATCACTGTGGCTGCACACCCATCAGCCATAACATTATGACCACTGACAGGCGAGGCGAGACACATTGATCATTTCTCCATTAACGTATCTTTTTTGACCGAATGAAAAAAAAATTGCATTTTGTTTAAACTGAAACGTTAAAAAATAAATTCTGAGTCATGGCGTCTCTGAAAGTCCAGCTCTTGTGGGGATTTCTCTAAACAGATTCCTAACTAACGGCCCAGTGGGGCCAGTGGTGAAACTAAGGGAGGATATAGTTTGCAATAGCCTCCCCTGAAATTTGTTTCCCCCAATGCAAATTATGATTTAGTTCTACAATTTTATCCCAGGTGAGTTGCAGCATGGTCTTACTTGCTTTATTTAGTATTATGTTGTACTTCCAGATCCCTCCTGGTATAACATCACTCATTTCCCCCGCCTACCTATACATGACATCATAACACTTCTGCTTCCCCACCACCACCCTCACACAGACTGACACCCTCATTCGAGACACCATACATGAACACCAGCGCATACACACACACAGAGCAGATTTAACAATCTGCTGTTCCCATAATTAACTTTTCCGTTTATAGCCACTCAACCTGTCCATATTTGCCTTTGTTAATTTGTTTACAGCTGGTAAATTTCCATCTGATTCTCTGCCTGAGGTTTAACACAAACAGCGCTGCTGTACAGTTTGTTGAGGTGTTTGCTGATAACTGCTCTGTGTGCCTTTAGCTACCCTCCCGGGGACAAATGCAGTATTTAAAACTCGAACTGAAAAGAAATGTTATGGCTTTAGGTTTTGCTGTGGTGACTCTATACTATGAATGGCCTTTCCCATTAGTCCATCCCTTTACAAACTTTGTGGAAGTGCTTCTTTTAGGGCAATGCAAACTGCACTTGTGCTCCTATCACCAGGGAAAGCTGAGCTCCCAAGAGACACAAGAAGACGTCCAGATTTGTCATATTTTATGGTTGACTGCAATCAGGGATCAACCTGCCTGTAGAGGTTTCTCTGTGCTCCAGTAGGAAAGATTTGCACAGCCTTGCATCCCTTAAAGTGGATCGCTCTGGTGTTTTGTTTTTAATAGCATCAATATTATCGCCTAACTATTATTTATACAGATTGTCTCACTGAGACCTGTTTTAATAAAAGAAACAAAAAATACAAACACAGCAACAAAACAAGTACTTATTGAAGAAATTTGAGTCAAATAAGCTGATTGGAAAAAAAACTAGCTTAAACCAAGAACAAGTTTGATAAGAAAACCATCTTTTATTTTATTTTATTTTTAGAAATTTCAATTGTCCTCTGCTATTAAAGAGTCTTGCAGAGGGAGAGGGCTTTCTTTAGGGTCTTAATAAAACCAGACAGGAGTTTTTTAAAGCTGCTGTAGTTTGAATTGCTGAGAAAGTTGATGATGCAGTTCGTTGTGCATGGCGCTGCATACCAGCCAGGTCGCCCATACCGGTTATAATGTCACGCTTGCAGCTCAGATAAACTTTATATCCGACGTACTGTCGGTCTGTGCGCGGATTTCAGTTTCGTTTAACCCGCAGCTCTGACGTGCTCTGCTCTGGTGAAGGCTTAAAACAATCGCAGAAAGAAGGAAACCTTCGAGACCCAACAGGTAAATCCACCTCTTTGTCTCATGCATTATGGACCAGCAGCCTCAGCACAGAAACATGCCCCCTCCTCTCCTGACTGCGTCCCTCTCCTCCTCCTACTCCTCACTGGGATCGGTCTGTATCCGAGACACCTGTAAGTCCCGCGCTGTGCAGGCAGCCTGACCTACCTTTGTCATGCAGCCGCAGGCTGAGGTCTGTCCTGTGCCGGTAGGCGTGTTCCAACTCCGCCCCGGTGGAGAAATCGTCCAGTTTCACCTTTTTCACCAGGAAAGACCTTGGCATGATGGTGAGAGACGCCGGCACGCACGCGAGCACGCACGCTCCCACAAACACAACGTACACGCGGACGCAGCGGTACACACACGCGCGCACACTCTCGCGGATGCAAAGCCCCTCGCCGACGGCCTGGCCAGCGTGGCGATCCAGTCCGTCCGAGCGATTGTCTTCAGGTTGTGGCGGGAGCCGAGCTGCCGAATTATCCGGTCAAAAGAGTTCTCGCTCTGCTTGAGCGTCTCTGCCCGGCCCGGTCCAGTCCTCTGGCAGGAATGGGAGTAAATGCAACTTCAGCACCGGACAGCTCCCACCGTAGGGAGGAAGAGGAGGAAGAGGAGGAAGAGGAGGAGGAGGAGGAGGAGGAGGAGGAGGAAAAGAAGAAGGAGGAGGAGGAGGAGGGGGGTGCCTCGTGCTTTTTGCGCTCGCGGACAAACGGAAGACTGAAGGCTCTCGAGCAATAATGAAATAAAAAAAAATAAGTATAAAAGGCGATGGAAGACACCTCGCAAAGCCCGGGCCTCTTTAAACAAGAAATGGAGGAGGAAGAAGGGAAGGACGAGGGAGGGATGCGAAGAAAATCAGAGGTTTAAAAAACAAAATATGGAATAATAACTTAGAATGCTTTTATGTATATATATTTAAAAAAATGTCTCTTTTACGAAAAAAAGGGGAAAAAAAGTCCTTTATATCCCTTTAAGTAAAAAAAAAAGAAAAATGTACAAAAAGGGACTCCGATGAATCAACAGATCCCCCTCTTTCTCTCTCTGGATCCCTCTCTCTTCACTCTCTTCCCCTCGCCTCTCTCTCTCTCTCTGCTGCTGCTTCGAGCTGTTCCCGCGAGTGTACCGTCTCGCGATCAGCTGTTGGCATTTATACGGAGAGAGAGAGAG
>VMRN01000059.1:2148735-2171457 GCA_010277015.1 Poeciliopsis turrubarensis
TTTTTTTTTTTTTTTTTTTACTACTAAGCTTATTTCTAGTTATTCTTTTTTTTTCTGTGATGACAAGGATTTTAAAGGGGGGGTATTAACTGCTGCTGAGAGCTTAGTAATTATCATTAATGTAGCCCTGAAGGCAAAAAGGGAGCAGACCAAATGGAGTGTTTTACAGTAGCCTAAACCACCGGATTAATGTGGACGTAGGGCATATCAGCTCCAGGGTCACATTGGGTTCACTTGCAACTATTTCTGATTTTTATGTGGGAAAAATCAGAAAAATGTAATGTGATGTAAAACTGAATGCACTTTGTCAGAATTACTGTTCTCATCAACTTTTCTGTTCTCTATTGAGGCTACAATGGGAATAAAAATAGGACGAATTTGCATTTGGTTAGGCTTAATTTACAGCATACACTCTTATGGATTAACTTTAATTTTTAAAAAAAAAGAAAGAAAGAAAAGCATCGGGCTAGGTTCCGTGTATTTGATTGTTTTTCTTTGGACCCACAAATACACAAGAGGTTAAAGAGTTACCATCAAACATTACGCCCAATGTGACACATACTGCTAGCGTTAAATACTTTTAACACTTGAATTTTACTGCTGCATTAGATTTTCACAGTTATGCCATTTCACAAACACTTGGATCAAATGAGTTATTGTTGGAGGAACATCGATTATGGTTTCTAATAATCACTGATGTCAAACATCTTAGTATTGGTGGGGGGACCGTTATGTTTCTATGTCATATCATCGACTCTTACTGTACAAAGAAATCCTTGGTCTTTCTGCATCAAGTTTGTATTTTTCCTATGCTTAAGGTTATCTCTCTGGGTACTCCGACTTCCTCCCACAGCCCAAAAACACGAGTAAGAAGTCAACTAAATCATCTAAAAAGACAATGATGTAGATGGTCACCGGCCAGCTTTTGCATTAATCATTGAGAAGGTTAGAAACCATTTTCAACATCTTAATATATTATTAAAAAGCTAAAGAAAAACAAAAAAAAAATGTTTTTCAGAACAGACACTCCATTTGCTCTAGTATTTGTCTTTTACCTCTTTCATTTTAAATTGAAAATAAACTCCATTGAGTGAAAATAATTTTAAGCCTAAATCTGTATTATAAGAGCCAGAAAGTTTTATTTAAAGGCCATCAGTGCACTGGATATTTTATAATCAAAATACATGAGGCTTAGTTTGATGCTCTGACATTGAAAGTCAGTGCAATTGTGCAGAAAGCACATTCTTTATTTTATCGATATGGCATATTATTGCAGTTGTTGCCGCCTAACAGACTGGAGCACTGCAAATCTGGAGTCTGCACGTACCTTACTAGAAGTAGGTTACACTAAATAGGCACTTTTTAGTGAAATTGCTAACAAGTTCTCCCAAATAAGCACTTTATAGCAATTCACAGAATTATTCCCTGAAGGTTTTCTCAGTCTCCTAGACCTCAGTTTATGTCAACAAATTCTTTAACTAAGATAATGCGAGCCAACTGCTATTACAAGATATTTGCATTTCCCTCTTTGCTCCAAATTATTTACATTTTCAGACCAAAAGGGAGCTTTCTTTCCTAAAGGAGCCCCTGCTGCTGCTTGCAGCGACAAGGCTTGAGTACTTGTGAAACTTTGAAATCTGCAGCATCTGTCCTTTCTGTGTGATGACTGTGTACAACGTCTAGCCTTAACAAGCTGACTGAGCTCTGTGAGCTATGCAAGCTATGTGCAAGCTCAAATCCCTTAGGCCGCTCAAATATTTGCACAACACCCCTTTCCTAATTCAAAGTTCTGCCAAACAAAAATGATTCAGTTATGGCTCATAAAATGGTAAATCGAAAAAATAACATTCATACAATCTTTTGCATGAATGTGTTTTTAAATAATCACTGAAATCTGCCACAAACACGTTCAAAGTTAATTGATAATTTGGCTTTTCACACACGTTTTCACAATTTTGCATATTGTGCTCATATGCACAATTTTCCAGACATTATTTTGTGTATCAATGTTATTAAAATTCTTGATGCTTCATAGCAGTGCTCCACCCTCTGCAATGACAATAATTAAGCATCTATTTGTAGCGCAAATAGAAACATATGTTGCTTGTAAGTTGTTGTACATGCTTTAGTCACATCTGTCTCAGGGGAAACTTATTTTTTTAATCTGCCTCTTCAGTATTGAACTAAATAATCGTGATCTTTGCCAAGGCGACAGATGGAGACGGACAGCAGAGACGTCAGGTTGAAGACGCACAATGAAGATGATCTGCAGAGAAAAGAAGGTGAGTTTATTTAGTTGGAAGGGAAGACGAGAAAGGTGATAATGATGAGGACGAGCTGACTGAGGCGTCATTTGAATGACACAAATCTGATGCATGAATATTTGGCAGCAGAGGATCTGTATGTAGTGTTTTGTTGAAGTTAATTTGCTTAACCGTTACACTTTCCGCGTTTCTATAAATTACGGCCAACGTGACAGGTAGAATATGTGTGTTCAATGTTTTCCATGACACATCAAGACTGGGAGAGATTTGCGTGTGCGTGTGTGTGTGTGTGTGTGTGTGTCTGTTCCTACCCGTCCATCTGTTGTTCTTAATCAGGAGAAGAGCAGATGAGTCCCGTCACCTGGAGACTGGCTCAGGGAGGTCCAATTAAACACACAAACACGCACAACTGGCTCGACGCGCAACACACAAATGCCTTTACAGCAACTGCCAGTTGACTAAGATAACCCCCAACATTAACAACATATTTCATCATCATTACAGCCTGTGTGGATACACATTTACAGCCCAACAGGCACACACGTGGAGAGAAATCACACATAGTCAGTAAAAATATGAGCATGCACAGGCATCAGACACATTTATGTTTATTAGAGATTTGAAAGCAGTGAATGGCAACCCATAATATTCTTTTTTTCACCCATTTTATTTCACAAACCGTCCTGATTTCAAATATTGACAATATAAAACTTGACTTTTGGCATTTTGAAAATTATTTTCAATGGGTTGAAAATGAGAGCATGCCTCCATGGGTTTCCGCATCAAATGGAGCAAACACTAAAGATAAAAGTAGCAACATTTTACTGTAGCACACATGAGTGTGAACGGAATCCAAAATAGGAAAGTCTCAGACGCTGTCATCATCACACTTCAGTATCACCACATTTTATTTCGGGGACACATGCTAGACTTTGTTTTTATGTACTTGTGAGAAAATCTGTAATGAAAAGTTTGTCTGTCTGTTTGAGTTTTCTATCTGCTGTTTTGCAACAAAATTCTAAGGTTTTCATGATTGTTTTTTAATGAGTCTCCAAATTTTTAGTAGGTGTTCTGAGAAACTAGTTGCTGAAAACCAGTACATGTGCAGATGGAGGAACTTTTACTGGTCAGTGAGAAATTTAAATGTTCTGGGGTTTTTTTCCAGTCTGTCAAAAACAACATCTGGACAAACAGGTCACACTGCAACACCACTCTGTGGTGAGGGTCACTGAAAAGGAAACGAGTTTGCTATATTTTTAAATGTATATATTGTATGTAGACAATGCAATTAACTTATTCTTCAATGTTGTGGAGATCAAGACTATTAAGACCCATAAAATAAATTGTGATCAACGAGACGTAAGCAATTAATAATATAGATAATAGTGGAGAATTGGACATAATCATAAGCACGGACGTACAAAAGCATTTGCAAACGGTTCAAAGAAATGAGCACAAGTGACACGATCAGACGGAACTGATTGAATTTCAGTTCTGATCTGAGAAATGCACCAAAGCGACTGAGAAAGATTGTGAATCACGGCATTATAGATGAGAGCTGTGGAGCTTAGACACATCCTTCAAAAGGCATGTAAGCCAAATGTTTCACATCGATGTTAATTTTGTTTTCAGCTTCACATTTAACGCAGATGGTGCCCTCATACTGTGCATGGGACTTTAGTTTTCTTGTGTTAAGGAATCGCTCAGGTCTTCTCCAACCTCTTTGTACTGAAACTGGAGCAGTAACACAATGTTGATCTCATTAATAATGGGAATAGATTATTCTTCCAATCACCTTCTGAACAGATATTTTAATGTGTCCACCCTCCTGTAAACTAACTACTTTGTGATTATACATTTACCAGCTGACCGGCCTTGACATGGCATTGATCTGTAATTGTGCGACTAGCATGTTTGCGTGCTCTGGTGTGTGTCTATATGTGTGTACTTGTTAATATCTCATGATTGCCTGTGAAACCTAAAAGGACACCAACTTATAAGGACATCCTTGAAATATAAGTTCCACATTATTTTACCGATAGGATAGCAAGAGAAAGAATTTTGTGATTTGCTTGATTCAAGGTCTTCTCAGTCTGAACACATGAACATTTATATTTTTCCAATGAAATAATACATAATCTTGCCAAAATGATGGCCTTTCATCGCACTTTGCTTTTGATGTATTCTTCACACACTACCTTCAGAGTCCTGTGAATGTCTGCACTTCTCAAATGTCTTGTTCTTTTAAAGAAGCTAGAATATTACTTTAGATCTTATATTGATGAAAACTAGTTGTTTTATTGTTGAAATTGTGTCCGTGTGTCCTCCAGGAGCGAGCATGTGTGTCGGGAAAACACAGTTAGTTTCAGCACAACACACTGTTTCTTAATAAAAGCAAAACATTGCACATGTAGCCTGGAAAGTCAGAATGTATTTCTGTCTCTTCCTCCCTCTTTGCCTCTCATTTGGTCTTTTAGTGAAGGTGAGGCTTTGTTCTGTCCTAAAGCCGTTCTGTCGCAGTAACGCTAAATATTGCTGAGCAGCTCTTCTCATCAGGCACACACACACACACACGCACACGCGCGCAAAGATGCAAGCACACACGCATACACACATGCAGACTTGCAGACACATGCAGAAGTGCTGGGCTAGGGGAGAAATGTGGCCTGTTTCTTTGCAGTTTTTGATGACTCTCACTGTACTGGGTGAAACAGAATGCAGCTTACATTAGCACAAGATAGAGTGTCCCGAGAGGAGAGGAGAGGAGAGGAGAGGTTTTCAATATTTTTCTAAATAATTTTAAATCTCTCCTTGTTCATTTAGAAAGCTCTAACATCAGAGCTGCATGGTGTTTAGACAATGCTACACCTTCAGAAATGTTATTTATACCATTATAAGTAAATGTGTTCAGTCAGTGTAAAGCATTTCAACTAGTAGTTCAACAGCTGCTCCACTTTTCAATTTCGTTCTCTGAGAGCAAAGATCAAATGGGCCTTTAATTATGATTCACAAGGAATAGAAACTGGGAAAAACAATTAGCCTCATTCTGCCTACAGTAATAATGTCTTTATTTTATCATCTGGAAAATCAGTAAACATATTTTGTTCATAAAATCTTTTTTCACAAAATACCGTAAAAACCCGCTGCAAACAGTCTGGGAATGTCCTTCCTGTTTCTTTTTTAAAAATTCAAATTGTAATTTGAAATCGGTGATGCCGCTATTAAAATGTAAGATAAAGAAATGCAACATCAGCCGATCGATCACACTCAGCGTCATTTCATCACTTGTATAATAGAATTCAATGAAATGAAAGCGTTTCTCGAAAACATTTAACGCATCACAGAGGAAACGCAAAGAACAGGTGAAACATGTAAATGAAGTGCAGTGATGTTAAGATCTCAGTCTTCACAGGAGTTCAGCATGTCGTCATGCTGACACGAAAAGATGGGCAACAGTCTAGTGGGTCTGCTTCCATTGTTGTGATATCGTTTACTTGACGGAAGGACATCAAAAAGTGAGAAGAGTCTCTAACAATGTTCAAAGTCCTACTCCTGGAGTAACTCTGAAATAGATCCCGGAGTAAGAGACACTCCAATTACCCTCTCAGCTGCCTTCAATATCCTCCTCAGGCCTGTCTTGTCTACAGTATTGGAACTGTGATTGTGAGATATATATATATATATATATATATATATAGGTATATACGTTCATTCTGGCACTGCCTAGATGAGAAAACACCGTGTGCAATGTGATTTGCCTCTTTTACTCATCCCATAATAAATGCCTAAACCAGGAGTCTCCACTTCCAGTCCTTGACAGACACTGTCTCTGTTCCACTTGAATGAAATGAATAGATCATTAGAGTCCTCTCCAGAGCTTGATGACGTGTTGAAGAGTTAATTCAGCCATCTGATTCTGGTGTGATGGATAAGGGATTCATGTAAAAACTGGAAGATAGTGTCCGTGAAGACGACTTACCTGGACCGACAAACTACTTTTGTGATGTGATGCTTATTTTTTGGACATATTTACAAATGAGCGCCCAGATCCCGTTTTTTGCAAACATATAATTTCCATCCTATGCTTTTCTTAACACAGAGCATTCATTTTCTGCAGGAGGGAGAAGTGTGAGGTCGTGCAGCCTGATCGCCTCAAATTGGTTTGTTGAATATCTTAATGAGTTTAACTCCACTCCGTTGAAATCCACCATGACCACCTTTTGGATGTACACCATGTTTTATGAGAGCCTCATTAGGATCTTTTTGAAAATGAAGTCCAACTTGATATTAGCAAAGTGTATCTAATAAAGTGAGACCAGAAGTATGCTCAGTTTTAGAGAACCAGCTGTGGTGCAGATCCAAACTTCTCAGTTGTTGTGAAAAAAAAAAAAAGCTCTGGTGTGACTGCTCTCTTTATCTCTCACTGTGTGCTTCCCTAAACTCTTTCTGACCCACAATACTACTGTAAGAGATATTTCTTTTCCGCTCTCTATCTCGGGGTAATTGTGTGAATCAGGACAGATTGCATTTACTCAGACAGTTGAGTGGCGAGCTGGCAGGGTAATAAATGGCCCGAAAAACCGGTACAACTGTGATTCCTCTCACCACTGAAATAAGAGCAAAAAAAACATAAAAAATCATTACCTGCCTCAGACAGGCCTATTCCGTAATGTCACATGTGATCAAGAGATACATATTTTAGAAACACGTGGTGGGACGGAGAAAAAGAAAAACAACCAGAGGGCTCAGAGACAGAGAGAAGACTCAAGTGAAGGAGCTGCACTGACGATAACAGGTTTCTCTTGTTCTTCAGATTATTAAGTCGTTTTAAACACGCAGCCGAGAGAATAAAGATGCAAAAAACAAGAATTAAATCCTTTTAGTGGATCATTGAGATTTTCTGTCTCTTTCAATAACAAAAAGATTCTTAAAAAGAAATTATGTGATTAAATAATTGAAATGGTATTTCTTTAAATACCAAAATTGACCTAATATGGAGTTTATGAACATTTTCATGGTAACTTTATGAGTTAGACGTGTATTTTTTATTTTTTTTTTCAGCTTTGGGTTAAATGCAAGTATTGGCTTTGAAACAGACGTTATTTATTTAGCTTCCTTTCATGTTCGGTACAAAGGCAGCCGTCGCAGCATCAAGTTGATGTTTCCAGGGTTCGTTTGTTCCAGGATTGGATCACATCACAACAAAGTGTGTTTGTGTCACAGCAAACAAAGCCCTTCAAATCACAGCAGATTTGACAGAGCTTATGAGTGAGAATGAAAGTTGGGTTTTTATTCAATAATATACTGAACTAAATTCTGCAAAGATGGAAAAATAATCTGAATTTATTGTGTGGAGTTGTTCAAAAATATTCTGAATAATTAGAATGTTTGTTTTGTTCAACATGAGCTTTCTGAGAAATCCCGTGAATATATCCCACAAGTTCAGGTTTTTAATGTTTGCTTTGGCTTTATTTCCTGTGTTTCTTTAGCAACTAAATCTGAATTTCTTTCTCCATTTCTTGCTTGCGGCAGCAACTTCTTCACAACAGAGCCTGCCGTGAACTGACAGGCTAGTTAGCATGGCGACTGATGACGGCAGATCAGCACTTTTTCTCTAACGCCGAATCGTCTCTCCACCTTTGGCATATTGAGCAGCATATACACAAGCGTGACTGACAGCGTTAAGACCCTCCTATTGGCTCTGATTGGTTGCATTTCTGCAGTTCTCAGTCAGACTCCAGGCAGAGGAGTTTGATTCTGTTCACACTACTAAAGTCATCGTCTTCAGTGTTGGAGTTGAACAGCCTCAGAGCTACTTCATCTTCCTCAGCCTCTGTTTTGTTGTTGCTTTTTGAAACTTGTTAAAAAGCTATGTATTAGTCACTTTGCAGTGTTAAGAAAGTGAAAAAAGAAGCGGCTCTTAGTCCGTAAATCACGGCATTCAAAATAAAATGCTTTCCGATACAGCCAGTGCTTGTCTACTCCTGTTCTGGTTTCGGCCAGAGTGTGATTTACCAAATGGCTCTGAAGAGCTTTCTTCTTCTGATGTCAGAAGTTAGAATCTGGGGTTCCTTAGACAGTAATCTGTGGGAACTTTTTATATGTTTGCCCTCATCTGGACACTCCAAAATCGACTTTCCTAATGCTCCCAGCTACTTGCGTTGCACATTACTTGTTTTTATTGCTCCCAAATGGTCAAATTATTGTTTGCTGCCGATTTGTGGTCTTAACTCAGAACAGTACAAACCACAACTGAGAAACGCACTTCAGTTTGTTGAAATACCTTTCCTTACACACAATGCTCCAGTGACACAATATTAACTCTTAGTACACTTAGATCAGAGTAGTTTCTCATATGTGAAAAGAGAAAATGAGGCAGGATCATGCAGGTTTTACAGTGGCAGGGGTTTTCTTCTCACCTCTTTCTCCTGTTTGAGTGTTTCTCCAATATATACCAGAGGTTTCATCCCTGTGTTGCCTCCACGCCAATATTGCTTCTCATATGTTTTTTTCATCGTTCACAAGCAATCAGTCTCCCATACACATGTACACATGTTCACGCACACACGCACACATACTACCAGCAA
Source organism: Poeciliopsis turrubarensis (assembly GCA_010277015.1). Classification (NCBI taxonomy): domain Eukaryota; kingdom Metazoa; phylum Chordata; class Actinopteri; order Cyprinodontiformes; family Poeciliidae; genus Poeciliopsis; species Poeciliopsis turrubarensis. The sequence continues at coordinate 2,157,587 of VMRN01000059.1, forward strand.
ACATGATTACAGAAAGACAAAACCAGCCAGCAGATAAACACACACACACACACACACACTTCACTCCGTCCTGTATGTTTCTCACCCTGAGGCTCTGCTGCAGCTCCAGCAGCTGCCTGATGTTCCATCAGCAGGACAACACATTACTATTCCAACACGGCTGTTCAACGGCTTTAATGCTGTGTCAATACAGTTAAATCTACTTTATTTGGCCCCCGAAGGGCAAATAGTTTACAAACACACTTTTATTAGGACGAAATGAAATGAACTTCAAATGAACTCATCACATAATCATACTTTTCCTCCTATATAATGTGCCTTTTTCTTACTTTTGAGCCTTTACCCGTTTCTAGATTTCAGTTTTATGAGGTCTATCTGACAACGTTATAGACCTGGCTATGAATCAGCATCCATGACATATATATTACTTGACTGTGCATTTGATGCGTTAAGAACAACATAAATATTTGCACACTCAGCATCTGTATTAGGAAATGCGGGAAAACTGAATCAGGAGATCGACAGTCAAAACTACGTTCACATTAGGGCTGTAGCAATTCCTCGAATGATTCGAGTGTCTCGATTATCAAAGTCCCTTGAGGAAAAGTTACCCGCCTCGAAGGTTCATTAAATTGTGTTTTGTTATTTAGCGCACCGTGTTTCCGCCGGATCATTATTTTTGTTGGACAGTGCTCCCACTTCACCCTATGAGATGTTGCTAGCAGCATGACAGAGAGCGAAATTTCCAATGACCCCATTAATTGTAACAATAATTGACTCAATTGCTAGAATATTCTTGCACAACAGCCCTAATTCACAAAAATGAAGAAAAAAAAATTAACTTTTGTCTCCAAAGACTCCTTTACTATAGTTTTGAACTGACCTACTGAATTTTCTATTTATTATGAGTTAAGCTTTACTACATTTAGACAAAATACAGCATCTTAAAAATGTATCACCTTCTTCTCATTTAATGCAAAATTAACTCCTTGACCTGAATGTTCATCGTGTCATAATTATGAATCTCACAGAGGTTTTATACTTGTTTTCAAAATACTTTTAATGTGCAAAGAACATTAAATGTTCACTAAAAACAAACTGTAACTGATTAGATCAGGGCAAATATCCTTTAACTCACCAACTCTCTTGTTATCTGAAAGTCGGTTTCTGGTTTGTTGATCAATCTTGGATTGATTTGGTTCAAGAAGTTCTCACTGCTGGACAGGAAATAAAAAAAGCTTTCAGTGACTTCAGTCAACTTTTTGTTATCGTTGACACTATGTCAAGTAGATTATTCCTGACGAATAAATATTGGTATGTTTTTTAAGTTTTGTCAGGCTTGTTTTTACGCCTTTAGAAACTTTTTTTCAAAGCGCACACACTCTTTTCTAGTTATTGACTTGTATTTTAATTTACTTTATTGGGATTCGCTAATAAAGTAATTGCCAACTTTTAATTTCTTGTTCATTGTTGCAATAAATAAATAAATAACAGGAAAACCAAAAGTTGTCTCATCTAATTCCCTAGAGAGTCCAGTTGTTAAACATTTAGTTAGAGTTTGAATAGTGTAACCGATAAAAGTAGTTTTGTTGATTAAGCCATGAGGCTCTTTTGAATTTTATGGCGGAGTTGTGAGCATAAAAGGGATTCAAACAGGCTGATTGCTGCCACATAAAAGAGGTGAAGAATGACTTGAGAGGCTGAGCTGTAAAGATGGCTGCTGTGGGATGACCTTACTGGGTTTTTTTTTCTTCTTCTTCTTGGGATACAGCTGTAAGGTTTGTCTCCAGGGCTTCCCCTCGTGTGTAGACAGTTGCGTGAAAATGTCGCCAGCATCGGGCATTTTGTGCAGCAGTGACCTTTTATGGATGACAAGGATGCAGGAGCTGAGCTGCACAAAGGAGCCAGACTGCTGGAAGTAAATCATGTTTAGGTTTATGCAGCAAAAATGAACAAACTACCTCATATAGGTCGTTCCCTCCGGGGAATAAATGATTGTAGCTATTCATAAAGGTGCTCTGTTTCTGATCCAGTTTTTGCACTCCTCTGTCTGACGTACTTTGATTAATTACATTCTCTGAATGTCTTTTAAAAGGGATGATTTACCAGAATTGCAGACAAACTTTATTCAAATAAGACCGACCATATTTCAATTATTTAAGATGATTTGATTTGGGGAGCTCAGTCTGGCTCTGCTTTCAGTAAAAGGCAAAAGTTTGACCCTGTTGTTTCTACAGGATTAAAGAGACCAAAACACATGAGGTTTGACAGTTTGGAGCTGTGAGGATTCAGGTGAGCGTTAACACAACACTGAAAAAGGAAGGACATCAGCAGTGACCTTAGGGAAGCAGTTGGTGCTGCAGATCAATCAGGAAAGCGCACCAGAGTAATTTTCAAACAAATTAGAGTTAATGCCTCTCCACTGACAAAGAACAAACCTTTTAGGATTGTTACCATATTTTAAATCAAGTTAACAGTGAGGTCCGGTCATGCAGTGGTCAGCAAAAATACAAAAAGCTCAATGAAGAGCAGCACAAAAGCACTGCTTAAGTTTCCTCCGTGCTCCGCCAGACCGTGGTTATTTCGCTTCATTTATAGAAATATTGCTGTTGCATCAAGATGCTTTATAGGATGCGCAGGTACAGGTACTATTTGTTTGCAATAATTTTTCTCGGAATTTTCTGCCTGTCACAAATTTCATACAAAAAGTAAAGAAAGAGTTTGTTGATTATTCCTTTGTCAACAAATTAAATGATTTCAGGACAAAACGTCAGCCCACCTGAACCACAAGCTGTCGAGCACAGAGGTGGAGGAGTCATGGTGTGGGATTCTCATTCAGCCATTAGAATTGGACATCTTTGAGATTTTAACAAAAAGAACAAAACAGTGTTTTCAAGCATGAACAGACGGCCAGCTTCATTAAAGGAAACGTGACATAAGACTCTAATGAGGTCACCCCAGAATGAGTCATTCATCTTTAAGTCTTGAACGGTTCCTTCACAGATTGTTGTATTATTGATAATTTTTTTAACCAAGGTACTGAAACATTGTGTTTCAATACCTTGAAACGAAGCTGCCAAGTAATAAAGAAAAAAGAAATGAAGTATGTTGCTTGTTAGGCTTCTGTTTGCTAATTAGTGTAAATTTAGGGCAACAGATCGTATCGTGTGTGAAATTCCTCAATTCTCCCTCCTTAAAAAGTTATTTAAGAGTCAGACTTTGCTTCCTCTACTTTTGATATAGGCAAATTTGAGTGTTATTTTAAAACAGTGCTAATTATAAAATGACCATATGATCCTCCATATGGCTCTTCTTTAATTGCATCTCCTCTCATCTGCACACTGATAATAAGCTTCAGCTTTCTCTGTGTTTCTGCTTGCTCTCTTTTTCACTCAACGCTCTGAGCTGGCAAAAAAAAAAAATAAATAAACCAGGGGAAACAAGTAAAAATATCACCTGGATTTGTTCCATCAGCCTCTCTTTGTTTTCATCATATGTTCACCAACTTCTCCATTATTTATCTTTTTATTAATTCAGTTTTTTTAGTTAAATCGCCCTCTCTTTTTCTTTCTCCGAAGATGCAGCAGAACTCCTGCCAGGAGAGCCGTGTCCTTCATAGTGCGGGTTTGCTCAGATGCCAGTAACCTGCAGGAGATAAATAAAAGGTTTAGCATTTGCCAGCACTCACCTGACTCAAGGCTAGCGCTGCCCAGGAAACGGCCCCGTTCAAGGCGTTGTAAAAGGCTTTCTATTTTGGGAGTCAGCTTCCTTCCTGAGAGTAAAATTAGAGTATCATGGTTGGCGTCAAGTCGCAGTCAGCTTTGCTTAACATAAGCGCCTCAAGCAATGGCTCTGAAATCACAAACACCCACTACTTTCTAAATTTCACTAATTAATATGATAAACTGTTTCTCTTTTGGGATAGAGGAAACAAGCTCAGATCTCTTGGGCTGCAAACATGTAGCTTCAGCCTCCAAACAGTATTTTTTTCCACCTGTTAAATCACTTAAGCGTTCTCAAACAGGTGGATCAGAGGATGCTGCTAAAAGATCGTATCATCTGCAGGACGCTTACTTGAAGAAATGATCAACAAAGATGAATCAGGGTCAAATTCAGGATCATGAAAACTGATGACCAATCACAATTTGGTGAGTTTTAATATTTCCCATCACCCAGTGAGCAAATGTCCATAAATATAGGATTTATAATTGTATGCTTCAGCTGAATTAATAACACGGTTTGCCGCCGCATTCATGCCACTGCTAAGACTTTTGATCTGCTCAAAACCTGTTTCAATCCTGTGTGAAACTGCATGTGTGTCTCTGCTTGCAGCAACACGGAAAAGTCTTCGGTCAGAAATGTGTAAAGCGCACTCAGAAACAATGCCTGTTTGCATCAGCATTTATAAATTTGACCGTGGTCGTAGAACCCAAAACTTTATGAAAGCAACCACACAAAGTCTCAAGGCATGTAGATATGATTTAACTGAAATCATAAAATATTTATCTCATGGACCTGCCTTAAAGTCGAGATGAAATGTTTGGTTTCTTAAATGAACTGCAACAGTTTTACACCTGAAACTGGCTTGAAGAACTTGCAAAATCCAATACACTCGAAATCTCTGCTATTTATTGGCACGGATGTGTGTTTCCTGTGGGGAGAGGATTTCTGACTTCAGTGATTAAAAATGAGAAAAGATCTATGTTTAATTGCATGCCTGAGGCTTGTAATAGTCCAAGAACATTTTTAGGTTACTATGAGAGCTTCTAAATTTAAAACGTGGTGTTGCATCCAGCAAATGTTATGAAAACTGGTACAAAACATTCTCTGTGGTGCTCTGGCAACCTAGCCATGCTGTAGCCGACTTCTTGCTCATTCACGGACATATAGAGCAAAATATTAGATATCAAAACAGTCACAGCTCACCACTGGTCCCAAGCACAAACATCAGTCAGGCTATAGGACTTTCCTACCTCACTTCAGAAGATCTACCTCCTTAAATGAAAGGTTATAGTTGATAAAATAAGAATTTTAAGAAGTTTATTTTGATACCAGAATGCATCAAGTGCACCAAAGACATTTCCTATATTTTCTGGGCTGAAAGTCCCTCTGAAGCACTGAGCAAGGATGAAATTGAGGGAAAATCTAGATAGTAGAAACTTGAAGACTTCTGGTTGTTCAATTGGGTCAATGAGCCAAAACACTAATCAAAATGAGTTTTGAAGCAGATCAGACTTTCAGGGAAAGCTTTCTCAAAGCCTTAATTACCTCCAAACTGCTGTCTCTATTTTAGCTATTGGTCTTAATTTAAACCACTGTGGGACAGGTTTGAATCCATCAGAACAGACTAAAAAGGTCCGAACATATTTGCCTCATTTTAAGATGGGCAAGTTGGGCAAAAATATAACAGGGTGTATCTTTATACCCATGAGCGTAAAGTTAAAAAAAAAAAAGAAAAAAGTGCTTTACATCCAAGTCAATGCAAATCATTTTATGTCACATTGTTTAGAAATGACAACAATAGAAAATGGTTGTGTTCTGTGTAAATTAGAGCCTTATGAGCTCTAATTGATACAGAATTAGAGCCGCTTATTTGTAAATGATCTACAAATAAGCAGGTATGGAAGGAAAATGTGTTGTGTAAACTGTAGGTTTAAATGAATAGAATAGAATAGAATAGAGACTATATTTAGGACTCAAGGCCCAACAAACAAAACATAAGGACATAACAAACAGCCAAACAGACATAGACATCAACAATAATCTAAATATAAAATTGCATTAGTTTCAACATGAAAATGACATAAAATATAATAGACAACTGCACCTGTGCCTCCACACCTGTGAATGATATAGTGGGGAGCTCAACTAAAAGCATTGAAACAACTGCCTGGTAATAAAACCACTCCATCTTCCAATTTATTTTCCCTCCTCAGGCAACATTGAACTGGTTTCCTGTCAATTATATCAACCAGTTGAAAACCTCCTCTGTGTGCCTCCAGTATTTACAGTACGTCTGATTGTTTGTGACCTCGACGGGGCCGAGGAGGATCTAATGCAGGCCAGACCAATAATAATTCTTCTCTCCATCCTCAGCCTCTCCACGCGCGCATTAATTTAATCACCCTCTATATTTTTCCCTCTCTGTCTCTGTCCTGTCAGTCTCCTTCCACTCCCGCTGTACTTCTCTTACTCCCCATCTGTCGCTCCATCCTCTCTGCGCTCGGGCGGTGAAGATGGATCACTCTGTGTCTGTCAGCAGTAGTATCACAGAATGAGAATGTATCGTCTGCTGTCTCCGATAATAAATGCTTCTATCTACGCTACTGTTCCCGGTCATAATAGATGGCCCGTATCTACACAGCTACTGTTTACGAGATTATCACAGCCCTCTGCCGTCCCGAAAGCCCCCAACAGGAGAGATGGAGAAATTACTTTATCGCTGTGGGGGCCCCGAGAGTTATTTGTGAGGAATTTATAGTGCGTGAGCGTTGTGAAACGCCAGTTATTTTGACTCTGCTGTGGCATCCCGCACGCTGTGTCTGTGAGCACAGAAACGGGAGAGGTTAAGCTGTAATTGCGATTGCTCTTTTATGCTGATTTCAGAGGCCACCTGAAGAAGAGAGGGACAGATTAGCATCGAAAAAGACTCCCTCCGCAAGTCTTTTTATGTACAGCAGCATTCATCACTTTTATCTTGTTGAGATTTCTTTATATGCGATCGCTTAGCTTATACAGATAACAGCAGCGTTTCAGTTCTTCGGAGACGGTGTTGAGTGGGTCATTAAGATATTTGGAACGGTTTCCGTTTGGCTTTTCGTTCTGCTCAACTCAGTCAAATCGGGTGATAAATGAAGGTCTGGGCAGCAGACACAATCAGTTACAGTCACTGATCACCGTTGGACCAGGCTGGCACTCATAACGGTGAACGTGTGTCCATGCAATCCTGTTTGACATTTACCACTGCTGGTCACTGAGTGAGTCTGTTGACATACGACCCCTGTTGTGACCCCCTCTGACCCCTGCCTGACCCCTCTGTCTGGCTCGGGCTGCAGAGCAGAGGGAGGTTTTGGCTCGAGCTGCTGACTGATGGCTCTCCACTACTTCTCTTGGCTGAAAGCCTCAACAAAGGCCGCTCAACATGACCATCACGTGAACTTGGAACATGTAGACCCGTGGAAAACAGCGAGCGTAAATTTGCTCCATCAGCTTTTTGGAAGTAATTTAATAAATAATAGCAATGAGAAGGGAAATAATTGTTGCTTGCAGTTACTTGAAAGAGAAAAATATAGGCGATCCCTCATATTTCCATTCAAACTATCCATCTTACTTTAGCATTACCCTCCCCAATAACCCTAATTGGACCTGAACAAGGGCTTTAATTGGCTGTTGGCCCTGTGTGTGTGAGCAGAATGGACAGTTGGCTTAAAGCCGCGGTGCCTGCTCTGCTGCACACAGATATTAATCTCAACCACTGCAAAGATATGTTTTTTTTTTTCTGGATTTCATCATAGCACAAAAAACAAGGACAGTTTAAAAAATAAAATATTTATTTGCAGACAAATTAGAAGATGTGCTTTTTGTTCACAATGGAAGAGATTCAAATAAAGATTTAATACTTCACCAGAAATGGCCACACAACACAAGAGGCAAAATTATTCACATCGTCATTCAGAAACCTCTCTCTTCTGCCGCTGACAGACGTTGTCATAAAAATGTATCCACTGTCTAAATTTGTCTTCTAAGACAAAAGAAAGGTGTGTTTGAAGCACGCACAATCCTAACAAGCTTTTCAACTTTCAGCTATGGGAGTGAAAAACAAAATTATGCTGTTGCAGAGAACAGAGAAATGTACGACCCAAGAGGGGAAAGTGTCACGTCTTACACAGAGCTACTTTAAGAAAAAAACATCAGCTGTCAACATGCAAGTACATTCAGCAAATGTGACACTTGATGGATACAGAAAAATTGCTGTGGAGCCAATAAAAACTTAAACTTACTTCCATTTCCTGTGTAATTATTAATGTTGCTTGTCCCGACTTGCATTTGCACAAAAAAACTACAGCAACGTTTAAATTAATAAATTTTAGTCAAGTTTTTTTCAAAGTTTAAGCTAATATGTCCCAAAAATGTGGTTCCCTAAACGCCTCCATCACGCATTCAATTAAAACAAAAAAAAAAAACCCGTCTTCTCATTTATAGAAGATGCAATTTTATATTTTGTAGATTTGTTCTAAAGAAGTATGTTTTTTTTGTCAGACTTTGACAAATGTCAGACTGAGCCAAGTTCAAAGGTCACACTTTTACATCGGGGACTGTTAGTGTAAGATCCCAGCATTCACAACAATGAGTCCGCACTTTATATTTTGACATGTGGTCACTCTGCACTGCTCAGCTGTTGTGCATTTTGTCTGTAGTAATCAGCTGGTGTTTGAGAGAAACATCCATCTCTCTGTCTTACTATAATCCTTAGGGAGACGCACTGGGACTACACACACACACGCACACGCACACACACGCACACACGCACACACGCACACACACGCATGCATGCACCTTATCTCTGTCAGGCAGAGCATTGGATACTCGTTAGACACGGTGGTAAAGGGACACACTGGAGACAAAGCGAGTCTATGCTAATGCTCTTTGATTTTGTCTCCCTCCTCTTTCTCAGGAGTTTTTAAAAATCTATTCTTCTCTTATCTGTTTTATGCTGTTATTCTCTACTCTTGATTTCCAGGGCACAGAATCTGATTGCATTTTACCGCGCACAATTCATCATAATTTTAGATTCAGTGAAAGTTTAATTCTTTTTCTTCATATCAGCAAGAAATGCATTGCTCTTACAATTGAGTTCGCGTTCATTGTCCACGTCTTGATACACCTCAAAGACTGAAAAAAGTCCAATAAAAGGCCTAAGTAGACTCCATGTTTGTCATCTCTTATTTAGTATAATTGTTGTTTAATATGCAGTATAAAACTTTTTATTGTGTGTGTGTGTTTTTAGTCTTTTTTCACTGGAGTATAGAGATCTTATTTACGCCACTGTGACCCTGTTCATACTCACACATCTTAATTTACTGAACAAAGAAAATCTATACAACACAGTTGGTTAGTAGAAGCTGTAATGATACATTTTAGATTTTTGTTGCTTTGCAACACCAAAATAATTGAAACAGCACAACAATCTTTTTTTATTGATGTTTGATGTCATTGTAATTGTATTTAAATGGGCGGGTGGCTTAGCAGAGTCACCAGTATAATTGGCTGTCCGCAGGGGGTCAGACACAATAGAGAGATATGCATCCACCGTCTGCTAGTGCAAACACCTTGCCTAGTGAAAGCACATGCACACACACACTCACGCACACACACACACCAAACCCTACTGGAGCTACAAGGGCATTTGGTGGGATTAACAAATAAACAATAGTGTGAAAAGCACACTCAAAAAGGCACAATGACACATTTGCATACATATGTATGAGCAAAAAAAAAAAAAAAAGAAAAAAAGACAGTCATTGTAACTGATCTGTTTGTGTGGGTCTCTTTTCTATGTTATTGATGAAAGAACTCCTATTTTACACACAAATGCACATCTGTTGTCCAGCAAGGTAGGACACAAAAGGAGACTATAACATGAACCGTGTTTATGAACTGAGATCACGCTTAGTGTTCGACTGCGTATCACCACAAAAAGCTCCATAATGAAGAAATGTGTGTTTCACAAACGTGTGTTGATGTTTACATCAATGCATAAATTCTCTGTGACATGGCGAGCGTGTTGAACTTCAGGCAGACTGTGTGCCAGCCTTCTCTCTCATGTTGAAGGATCTTCACACAAGCACATTTGAGGCATCTGAAACGTCCCAGCTGCAGCTTGCTCTTTTGAAACCGCTCCCAAAGACGTCCCCGAATTACAGTAATGATGTGTGTTAGAGGAAAATCAAAGGGGGGAACCCCTGCCTCCAGGCTGCGGCTACTGCATCCTTCGGTGCTTCTTTGCTCCCCTGCAAAAGATGCTCTTTCAAACATAAATCGCACTCCCAAGCACTGATGAATTTTGAAGAGTTTCCGTGATCAAGGCTATTGTCCTCAAGTGTGTGCGCTGCCTCAGAGTGCACCGCTCTTTATACTAAGCCTTCTCTTGCCGTGGGACTTCACTAAATTAAAGGCATGTTGGCATCTTCCTCAGATCTCTGAGCATAATCGAGCAAACTTTCTGCACAAACCCTGTCAGCCGAGTTACTGAACACTCAATAGGCATCTCAGTTTAAGGAGACTGTTGAGGACTTCCAGTTTCTGAAACAGAATAGTAAAGTGCGATTTGACCAAGGCTCTAAGGATACTCTGAGTTTGTGTATGTATTTTTGAACTTCTTATAACCTCGAATTTTCTGATTATTCCAGCTACAAATCTTTAGTTGCATTGACAACAATCTTAAAAGTCTCCTTAGGTACGAATCAATGGTCACATTTAAAGTTTTGAGTTCTTTTTGTGCTGTTGTTTATTTAAGTATAATATATAAAGCACAGTTGCTGAAAAATTCACACCTGTACTCAATAAATCACGTTGGATGTCTTTGAAAACATGACAAGAGATACTGCACACGCTGTACATTTAACATGTATGTGTTGGGCACCAGTGTCTTTTATATAAAACAAAATGTAAATGATTGTTTCGCCGTGCCAAGAAGTTTGAAATATTAGAGATGAGGTGGTTATCCAGAGTTGGTCTTGAGCTTTGGTAAAGAAATGCTTGCTTTAATCTGAAATCTGGTTGATTTTTTTTTTTTACCATGCTTTCTCTTTTGAATAGTGATTTGTTCTACTTTGACTTCTGTTAGAATTGTGAGAGTATTTGTAAGCGTTCAAAAAGATGTCTATCTTTATTTCTACATGCAATAAACAGTAAACTATGACTATATTACAGAAGATTATTTTAAACTGACTGTCAAAGTGGGTAGAAATTGATTGAAACACCATGTTAATTTATGAGGACTTGTGGCTCAAATTGACACGTCAGTAATATGAAATGTCTGTTTTTCATACCTGGAAACAAACATGTGTTCAAAATAAACAAAATAGGAAAAATATAAAATGATTAAGGGGTGAAAATGTTCCAACTTGTGTCCATCATTCCAGGCACCATCGCTCCCTGACGCTTCTTTACTGTCAGAAATTGACAAGATCGAACTGAACATCTGAATGTGGAAAGAAAAAAAAAAAAACAACCAACTAAATAATCCCCCTAAAAACAGTAAAAGAAATTAATGAATTTTCTGTTTTCCATGGTTGCTTAGAAAGACAGTTATTCCAGATCGAGTCGGTAGTAGTAAATATTCAATGCAGAGCATTAGAAAACTTGAAACTATAAATAATAGTTGTTTTACTCATAAAAGTAGTTTTCCCAATAGGATTTGGGATTCTCTGCGTCCTGCAGATCCTGCAGAGTGATTCATATGTATGATCCACCGCAGAGGAGGGCAGCTATGCCCCTTAATTCTCTTTATTTAAAATCACTTTGTGCCGCTTTGGCTGAGTGGAATTCAAGGGAGGCATTACTCCCATTATGTTACTCGAAAAGTAATTTGATAAAGTTTAAGCTCTGAAACAAGTTATTTCTCAGTAGGACTCTGTAACTTCCACTCAGACACACATTCATGCATGCACACCTTGCAGCGTGTAATGTGAGACAAGAGCACAGGTGTGCGGCTGAGGCTGTGATTACGGCCAGTAATGAACACATAAATCTGCGCGTGCATTTCTCTGTATGTCTGTGATATGCATTGCAGCCTGGAGGGGGGATGTTAGCGAGTGTCTGTGTTTTCTGAAGAACCCCCTCTGTGCTGCAACATGGTCGCGCGCAGTCCTCTATCCTCCAGATGGTGTAGGTGTCTCACATACAGTTTTTTTACACACACCCACACACTCTGTCACGCAAATTTAAACTGCCAGACATAGAATAAGGAGCGGAGATGTAAATGATTACAGATTGGTGACAGGATTTGATTAATTACTCCTGATACTGTGTGAGTCTGCCGTGATGCTCCGCAAAATGCACAAAGATCCACTTAATAGCAAAAGGCGCCTGTGTAAATATAACTCAAACAATGAGTTTCATCAAGCTGCAGAGAGGATGTTTCTCTGCACTTCAGTTCCACTTGTGTTCATGTCTGTCCTTATGGGACATTCAGAATATTAAAGTAAACTGTCAATGTGTGAAAGAAAGAAAAACAAGACGTTTTTACGAAGCGAGAAAGCTGAGTTGTTTAGCAGCAATTCATCAAAATGACATCTTAAAGTACAAGAAAACTGGGTTCAGCAAAATAGACAATAAGTCAAATTCATGCTAGTCTAATCATAAAGATTTACAAGATTCAGTAACACACAATCCAATTCTGATTGTTTGAATGCAAGAATTTCTTGAAAGCAAAATAAAAATCCATGGGATTTCACCAGACTCTTATATTAATGAATTAAATACTGGTAAGAACCAGAAACTGCTCATCCTAGCAGCTTTTCCAAAGGCAGGAAAATCCACAGACAAATATGTACTAAGCTCAACATATTTCTATATTGTTTTCTATAAATTCAAGGCTTTTTCATAAAATGTTCCATCATTAATTTGCAAAGACACAAATATCAAGCATGTTGAAATCAAAGGAAGAATGACTTGATATCAAGTGTTGCACGTAAGTTTCAGAAAACTATCTGATACCTTTTTTATTTTGTTTCGTTTTCAAGCAAAACTGCTTTAAACAAAACTATAACCGTCTTTGTCTCTCTGCATGTTAGCAATGCCCATTTACTGAGAGTTGGTAGCGAGAGACATTGTGTATCAAAAACACACCTTTTAAATAATTTGTAACTGCTACATCACACAATTAAGCCTCAGCAACACTGCTTTGGCCTTTTGCAAAACACCCTGAGCGTTCAAAAATGTGCCATTGTGCAGCGTGTTTTGTGAAAGCGGCTGTAGAGAATAGACTGTGGTGCCACAACATTGTGTTTTCCATTAGAGGAGAACAGTAAAGTTGCTGAATAACAACTTTACTATATTCAGTATATTCAAAGAGCGATTTGCATCAAAATCTGGTGACCATACTGGCGCTATTGTAGACTTTCGAAGACTAATGTGAAATCATGAATCAGTGCTTTTTCATCTCAACACGCTCTGGGTCCAGCTGTGGGCTCCTTCCCAGTCCCAACGCTTTCACAGACCTCACACAGCGGTCCCCACCACCTGCAGTTGATGCCTTCCTGCATCCAGTCTGTAAATAAATCACACAAAGACAATACTGGCGATTCCCCTCACATTCACAGTGGGAAGTAAATGTAAACATATTTATTGTTTAAAATCAGTTAGTATACTGAGATAAAGCAGAATATTTCTATTGTTTTTTGTTGTTGTTTTTGGTGACAGTTGTCAACTAGACATGTAAAAAATATTGTGGTTAAAAGTGTCAATGAGTTCATGTATATGACACGATTAGGTAAAACCGGATTGCTGGCAGGGCATCATATTTAAAGTTTCCATGTTGACACCGTGTATCAATAACACAACTGGCTTGTTGGATGGACTGACTGGCTGTAATGGCAACACCTGATGAAAGTCTTTAGTGGCTGAGATGACAAAGCTTACGGGGGAGTGGTGGGAGCATTGTACACTGGTAAAGAAAGAAAATCTTGTTAACCTTAATGAATTTCGATGTTACATCTTGCAGCAATTCAAATTGTGTAACCCAAATGGAAAGCAACTAAAAGAGAAGCTGCAGCTACCACGAATACTTAACCTTATCAAGACTGGATGGATGGATGGATGGATGGATGGATGGATGGATGGATGGATGGATGGATGGATGGATGGAT